>CAUYSK010054923.1:0-10449 GCA_963575035.1 Avahi laniger | reverse complement strand
AGACCAGCCTGAGCAAGAGCGAGACCCTGTCTCTACCAAAAATAGGAAGAAATTAATTGGACAGCTAAAAATATATAGAAAAAAATTAGCCGGGCATGGTGGCGCATGCCTTAGTCCCAGCTACACGGGAGGCTGAGGCAGTAGGATCGCTTGAGCCCAGGAGTTTGAGGTTGCTGTGACCTAGGCTGACGCCATGGCACTCACTCTAGCCAAGGCAACAAAGTGAGACTCTGTCTCAAAAAATAAATATATAAATAAATAAATAAATAAGTAAATCACTAAGCCATCCTCCAAGTCTCCTGAACCTTGGTGTTCGGGGCGGCATGCTCACTCTCACAGGCAAATTCACCGTGAAGTTGGGGAAACTCAAGCTTCAGCACTTGTACTTGCACAGGCCCTTCCCAGGTTCTGAGAGTTGCCCTAGCCAGGGGTTCACATGGTTACATGTTTTTGTAAAATGTGCAAAAGTAAGACATTTTAACCGCAGCGGGTGAACACTGCTGTTTCTTTCCACACTGACTTCTCCTCTGACATACTTCCCATCATGTGATGTGGTGTTGGAGTGGTTGTGGGCACTTTCAGTGTCTGGCTAAAGGGAAGCTGAGTTGGGGACACAGTTTAGTTTGGGTTTAGTGGGATATTTTTATGTGGTTTGCTGTCACTTCCATGTATATTTATTTCTGGCTTCCAGGAATACTCCTCCTGTCCATTATTTATGCCTAATTTTGAATTTGTAATTCTATTTTTTTTTGTCTTAAGGTGGATCCCCAAAATTATAATAGCTTCATGCCCCACAAAACTTGATATCTCCTGCTTACTTCCTATATCTAGTCACCAAATCTTGTGAATTCCATCCAATGGTGTGCTGGTGAACTGGCTCTCTGAAAAACAAAGAGCCCTGATTTATAGTGTTTGCTAATTTCTGCATCCATTTTCCATTGCTGATTTTAAGTTACCAATGGTCTAACAACTGGCTCACAAAATATCTGAATATGTGACAACTAACCCTTGCAGGATGGTACAAGCTGGCCCCAGTATAGTTCCCTCTCAGAAATAGTTCCATGAACTGACCTTTTTTCTTTGTGTTCCTTTCTAATGACCTTAGTTCAGACTTTCATCTCTCCTCAACCCTTCTCCCCCAAGACTGTCGTTAACAGTCTCTTAGCCTGTTTTCCTGCCACCTGGCTGTTCTGAGCTCAGTCCACCTTATAAAATACCATCAGATTTACTTCTTAAAATGCAAATTTGACCATGAAAGCCTTTGGTTTTAATCTTCTCTTCTCTTCCCTATTATCTATAGGGGGCAAATGTACATTCCCAAACTGGTTTCCAAGTTCCTTCATTCTCTCTGTCTCTTAACCTGTCATCTGGCCTCATCTGCCTCAATAGTGCTGAGGCCTTCTGAGTGAAGTTAACGCTTCCCAAACATCCTGAAGCCATCACTTTCCTGTGCCTTTGCCTGGATTCTACTTCTTTCCTTTCTCCATTTGGCAGATTTCTGCACACATGTATATATACTGGTCCATTTCTCAGACTGTGGGAAAAGTATCTTTGCATTGAGGCCACCTCAAGGATGTCTTCTGTGGAGACTCCCTAAACTCACAAAAGTTTGCTCGAAGACCCAGGACAAAAAGGGTACAAAAGAACAAAATATTTACATATAAAGGAGTGACATCTCTACGAATTCTCTATGCACCTGACCAAACAGTATCAAATAAGATGTCACACTATATTCAACCACTTCTTTCATTGCTACTCTGAAACAACTCACTGTTGCAGGATTAAAGAAACTGAGCTGGGATATGGGCTCTTCAAGCCAGGAGTATAAAAATTTAACCTTCAGTTTTTTATGCAAATAAGCTTTCAGGTGATTAAAATAATGCTGTCTGCTTGCTGAACTGATAAGCTTTATCATGTTATCATATTCATAGATCATTCTATGTCTCTCTTGCACTTTCAATTGCTTTCCCTGGGAAGGCCTCCCAACTTCACAATGTTTTAGGTCCTGCCACAGTATTCTTTTCATATTTTTTATAGCACTCATGAGGACATATGTAATCATCTGTTTAAATATCTGTCTCCCATGGCTAGACAATATGTTCCTGACCATAGGCACCATGTCATGTTAATCCCCAATACCTGACAAAATGAACCCTCAACAGCATATATAAACCTTTTATGTGTTGAATAAAGAATGAATGGATACATGAACGAAAGGTTGAAGTGGATAAGGCAGTGGTCAAGGTAGGAAGGATAAGTTTTCTCATGTCTATCCAAGTGGCAATCAGAATACTTTACTTCTAAGATGATGGACCAAACTGTAACTCTAGGAATAAAAAGTGGAAGCTCTTGGTTTTGTGGCCAATTAATGTTTACAGGTATAATGCCTTTATGAAATTAATCCTTATTCTTGATATGATAAATTTTAAACATTAAAAAAAGATATGGTTGGGATAATGGAATCTTCACTAGAATAGAAGCCTGGCTCATGAGTATGATGGATATATCATGCGTACCTAATACAAACGAAGAGTTAAGAAAAGAGGATGAACAAGGCCGACTGAAAAAACATGGTGAGTGAAGAGAGGAGAGAAGGAAAAGCAGCATGTGAAAGACATGCAGAGGGGGCTATTGTGATAATATAGAATCACTTGTTATTGGGTTTGTAGGAAAGAACTGCAATGGGGCACAGGAAGGAAGGAAGGAACAAATGCTTAGAAAGATATCTGGTAAACTAAGTGAGAAATGATAAGAATTTCTGAAATGGATGACAAGACAATTGTAGGCACTGAATTCAGAGACTGTTTTATGGAGCACTGTCTTATACATTATAAAAAGACACATTATATGATTTATACCTCCAAAGTTATGTTTTGTGAAACACTAATGTCTTCAAGATGGTAAGAGTTGATACACTGGAAAAATATTCCACATACACTATAACCAATTTCTTACAGATTCATTATATTCACTTACATATTAAAGGCTCTGAGAAGTTCTACATTAAAAATATTTTTTTCCTTTTTTTAAACCCAACTTTTTCTAAACAGATCCCAACCACTGAATATTTCTTTCATGAAGCATCTACTAAGACATCAAAGGATGATAGTTTTCCTCATAATACAGTTTGGTAAATAAATATATTTCATCTAATTCACTTCAAGAAGGGCCCAGAGTGTGACACAGAAGATAACTGTTTATCTCAACCACTCTTCATTATTAGTAATCACAGAGACAAAGCATGCACAAGTGGCTTACTATGTGGAGATCAATTTTCTTCTCTTTGGTATGTGATAGATAACCACCCTACCAACTTCTGAAGATAAAGGGGAATAGCATCTTTAAAAATGCACTGGAAAAGTTTAAAACAGCAGCATGACCAGACCACCAGACTAGGAGTCAGGAGACCTGAAACACTGGGGTTTCACAGAGATTCTTACCATTAAGTGTGTTGGTTTAGGAAAGTTATATAAACTTTCAGAACTTTCATTCATTCAGACACACACATGCACACACATACACACACTCACACATATATATGAAATATATATGGATATATACATATGTACATACAAGGGACTTGGTCAAAGAAAGTTACAAGGTCCTGAGCAGGGATTATTTGACAGTAAGCTCAGAACTAGATAGGACACCGGGAGTGCTTTAAGATAGAAATAGGAGGTAACAGAGGAGAGGGAATGGCACCACTAATCAGCTTTTCCTGGGTGGAGAACCTCTTTGGGTGCTGGGCAACAAAATAAAAAAATGCAGGGCAATGAGTGGCATGGTCTTTCCTGTCTTTACCTGTCTTAGTTCATTCATACTGCTATAACAAGACACCTGAGACTGGGTAATTCATAAATATTTAATAATAGAAATTTACTTCTCATAGTTCTGGAGGCTGGGAAGTCCAAGATCAAGGTGTCAACAGATTCCATGTCTGGTGAGGGCTTACTCCCTGCTTCCAAGATGGCGCCTTGTTGCTGCATTCTCTGGAGGGGATGAACACTGTGTCTTCATATGGTGGAAGGGACAGAAGGGCCAGGCAGCTCTCTGAAACCTCTTTTATACAAGAATTAATCCCACAGGGGTGGAACTCTCATGACTTAATCACTTCACAAAAGGTCCCACCTCTTCATATTACAACAATGGAAATTAAGTTTCAACCTGAATTTTGGAAGGACACAAACATTCAAACTGTAACGACCCATATATGTACCATTTCTGTGTCAGCTTGTTTCTATCCTGGCTTCCTGTGATGATGTCTATATGTCCTGACTTAGGTCATGGGCCTATACATGCTGGATTTGGTGGTAGATGAGAAACCCTCTCCACTCTTTACAATGGTAGTGGTCTGGAAATTATCTGCTGTCTTACACCTACCTCAGGAAAACTGAACTGAGCTCCAGGACCCATTTGAGCCTAGAGCTGTAACCTTCCTGACCATTAATCCTTGTTTATGGCCTGCTTGGCACTATGTGTAGGTGTTGGGCCCTTTGGGTCTTCCATTCACAGTTTTCCTATTTTCCTCATCTTCCCAGGGCCCTAGTATCTGGTTCTTCCCTGTGCGCCCTCCCTCCCCTGCAACCCCTTTCCGTCTACCTGGAATGACTTGAGTCCAGATTTGAGGCTTTATCTAACTCCTGTATTTTTCTTTTCTACCAGGGCTCAAACAAAAAAATCTGATTTCTGGGTTTTTATTAGGACATTTTAGCATTTGACTGTGTGATCTTGCCACAGCCTTGGGGACGTTACGAAGCATGTACCGTGCAATAAACTTATCAGTTGCAAAATTTTTTTTAAAGGCTTAAAAAGTGATTTGCATTGTAGGTTTATGAAATATGTGCAAATGAAAAAAATGCCTGAAATAACATTGGTCAAAATTTTAATATCTTTCAGGAAAGGAATTCTGTGGCCTACCATTTGTGCCTTACATGACACTCTGTAGTTGCTACCACCTTCAAGCCTGGGTGCTCTTCCCTGTTCTGGGTCCGCACGTTATCTCTACACCGTTAGCAAGGTTCCCACTTCCCTGGATTTGGTCTTGGATGGCCAGGGTATCCTCTGGCCAAGCTGGTCAAACTCCAAAGTTAGTCCCTGCTTGTTCTCTTCTCTCAGCTAGCACAAACATATATATGATTGTTGGCCTTCTGCAAAGAGAGGGTAGGAAGGGTATGTGGAATCACATCATATGGACACTTAACTAAAACAAGTTCAGTTATAGAAGTTGAGAGAGGTAGAGTGGAAATAGTGTAATAGATTCTACTTACCATTTCACAAATTGATTATGCATCTGGGAGTGAGCGGTAAATGGAAGTCAGAAATCTGTTTTCCTTGATCTGTCCTTTTGCTTCTCCTGATGTGAGCATCTCACAGGGCTGAGTGTGATTATAGTACTAAGGTACATATTTTCCTTACTACATGGTCTGTATGTGCAGTACAATGATATCATTTGCTGCTCAGCCAAAGAAATAGTCATCTGGGCCAAAGCTGCAGGAAAACTGGTTCCTTTGGATCTTCCAGAGCAGTACGATAGAACTTTTTGTGATGTTGAAAGAGTTCTATAGTCTGTTGTGTCCAGTATGGTAGTGAGTAGCCCCATGTGACTGTCAAACACTTGAAGTGTGGCTAGTTTGACAGAGGGACTTAAACTAATTAAACTTAATTTAAGCTAAATATTTCATGGTACTGTATTGAACAGTACAGATCCAGAGAATTTCCAGTGTGGCATTGTATTTACTATTAGTTTTCTCTTTCTGTATAACAAATTATTACAAACTTCAGCAGCTTACACAATAACCATTTATTAATTAAGTCGGAAGTCTAGACTGGCTTGACTGAGTTCTCTGCTTAAAGTCTTACAAGACTGAAATCAAAGTGTTGGTCAGGCTGGGCTCTTATCTAGAGACTCTGGGGAAGAATCCCCTTCCTCTTTCAGGTTGTTGGCAAAATTGGTCTCTTGCGGTTGCAGGACTAAGGTCAATGTTTCCTTACTGGCTGTTGGCCAGGAGTTGCTCTCAGCAGCTAGAGGATAGTCTCTGGTCTCTGCATGTGGCCCCTTTCATCTTCAAGCTAGCAATGGCTCATTCTGGTACTTCAAGTCTCTCTGACTTCCTCTTCTGCTACCAGCCTGAAGCAAAGGCTCTGCTTTTAAAGGGCCCACTTAATTGGATCAGGCTCACCCAGATAATCTCCATATCTTAAAGCCAACTGATTTGGGGTTTTAATTGCACCTGCAAAATTCCTCACAGCAGTACTTATGTTAGTGTTTGGTTGAATAAGTAGGGAGTAGGAATTGAAAGAGGCCATCTTTAGAATTCTGCCTATCACAGGCACCTTCTTGAGATTTTCAGTGGTAATTTTGACCAAGTTTGATTTTTGTATTTCATGCTATATTTGAAACCCAATCCCCAGTTAAAATATGAACTCATAGTATGTAGAATAATTCCATTGCTTTGAATTTTGTATTTTTTTCTGTTTTAAAAAATCATTTTAAAAAGGTAGAAACTCAGGAGTTAGTGCGTGGAGATTGTGGGTGGGGTGGAGTTGGTGAATGTAAGCCTACATCTACCAAGACTTCAGCTTAATTTTTAACGCTCTAGTTAAGATTAAGTAATACGTAGGTGAGATGAGCCCCCAATACTTGAAATGTGGGGCTGAAATGTGGGGAAGGAGGATGGAGAGCCTACTGAGAAGGGTTAGGAGACAGGAGTCGGATGGGAAGACTTAGTGCTACCAAGGGCAACTTAATTCATCTCTCTCAGAGTTATCTACCACTTTGGTATTTGGGCCATAGGTTGCCACTCCTTGCCTTAGCATATTTTGAAAATTATTAAGGTCAACAAAACAGCATGATTTGTTAAAAAAGAGAGCTCCTTCAAATCCCTTCAAAGTGATATCAGGCTGTGTTAATGGAAGCATTATGTTCTAAACCAGAAAAAAAATTATTTCAAGCTACTTGGCACTAGTCTTGCATGAACATATTTCAACTGCTTTTAGTTTGGAATACCACATGTTGAAAAAGAGACAAATTAGAGAAAATTCAGAAAACGGCAACCAACATGATAAAATGTCTAGTTAAAGGTTCATAGCGTGGCTCAGGGGATTGGTAATGGGATATAAATCTTCTCTCTCGTCAGCACTTCATTTTTAGCAGTGTCTATCTAATGGCTGTCGTCGCCGCTTAGAATCAGAGACCAGCATGGGAGGAATTGATG
This sequence comes from Avahi laniger, assembly GCA_963575035.1. Classification (NCBI taxonomy): domain Eukaryota; kingdom Metazoa; phylum Chordata; class Mammalia; order Primates; family Indriidae; genus Avahi; species Avahi laniger. The sequence goes on along the minus strand of CAUYSK010054923.1, from coordinate 3,235 downwards.
GTTCAGGATGTTGTAGTCCATGTGCCAAACAGCATAACCATCAGAGCCTTATTCACCTTTCTGGTAAAAAAGTGAAGGTTTTAAACACAGAGGCTAAATCTGGTATTCACCTTGACCTGAGCCAGTTAGGTTCCAAATTTCACTGGGCGTGTTACTCTGAGTAGTAGACTTCGCTATATTTGAATTTGGACTGAGAAAAATTCATTTTCTTAAGTTTAAATAAATTTATACAGAATTGAACTGTTTCCAGGCAGTTTGAAATCTGTTTCAAGTTTAAGTTAAAAAAAATGGAATGCCAATTCATTTAACCACAATAAGGAATAAAACTATAATATAAACTGCAATGTTCATGTTAATGAGATCTGTGCATTCTATACCTATAGGAAGAGCTCCAACAGGTATAAAATAATAATCAGAATGTTACTCTGTGGTCAGTACAGTATTCTAAGATGATTCTAAAATGGCTGGATGTGTCCATTTATAGTTTTTGACCAAGTCTGGATGAGTGGCCAGGTGATGTGGTGGATGATGACTGGCCTAGGATCCGTTAGACCTCTGTTTTAGTCCTGGATCTGTCATTAACTTACTAGGTGTCATTAACTTACTAGGACAAAGTGAGAACCTAGTAATAAATTGTCTTTAAGATTTTTTTAGCTATAAAATTCTTTGATTTTATGTGCATACTCTATAGGTAGCTAGCTAGATAATGAGATAATTAGCTGTCTTGGTTCTGCTCACTAAAGACCTTGAGGCTTTTTACACATATTAGTCAATTAAATAAACATTTGTTGACAGCTACTATGTGCAAATTATTGTGTTAGGCATGGAAGTAGACATAGCCTCTTCCCACAAGGAATTTAAATGATTAAAATATTAATCTTATCATGAATTAATATAAATCTTAATGAATATGAAAGATAACAGGAATATGGTAGTATACTATGGATAATGACTGATGAAAATATAAGGCAGAATTAAATAAGGGCAGCAATGGAGATGCAGACACATGTGGGGGAGAACATGGACTAGGGAAGAAAAATTAATTGCATCTGTGGAGATTAGAGAAGAATCCATAGAATATAGTGTTTTAATTGGATCTTTAAGGATGGATATGTTCAGCTAACTTTGAGAACCACTAGTTTAGAGTTAGAATTGGAGTTGCAGTAATAGTGATGTCAAATTCAGCTTGCCTGGTAGGAGAGGAAGATATAGGGAGAAGCTAATGACACTTTAGCTTCAGGACCTCTCATTTGCATATCCCACTTCTGTGTTAGTTTGCTAAGGCTATCATAACAAAGTACTATAGATTGGGTTGCATAAACAATAGAAATTTATGTTCTAACTGTTCAAGATCAAGGTGCCAGCAGGACTGGTTTCTCCTGAGGCCTCTCTCCTTGGCTTGCGGATGGCCACCATCTGCTGTGTCTTCACATGGCCTTTTCTTTGTGCACTCATATCCCTGGGATCTCTTCCTCTTTTTGTGAGAACACCAGTCATGTTGGATTAGAGTCCCACCCTTATGATCTTATTTAACCTTAATTTCCTCCTTAAAGACTTTATCTCCCAATACAGACACATCGGGGGTTAGAGTTTCAGCATATGAATTTTAGGGGGACAATTTGGTTCATAACAACTTCTAAGGCTCTGAAGGGACCATATCCTCCAGTTCACATGATTTTTATATATATATATATATATATATATATTTAGTTTATTAAATATGAAATGTCCAATTTTGTTAAGGACTAAGTTTGGCACTTGATATCTCTGACATTTCACTTTGACACTTCTCGTTTCATTTTTATTGTAAAGGTACATCCTCAGTCTTTCAAACACACAGTTTGACTTGTGATGATCTTTGAAATTTTTTTTTAGAGCAATTTTTGTGAAACTATGGAGAAGTCAAAAATTTGAGTTATTTTCAAATATGAGTTCTGTAGTGGAACGAATGCAGCACAGACAGCTTGAAATATCAATGAAGTATTTGGGAAGGATATGGCTAATGAATGCACAATATGTCAATAGTTTGAGAAGTCCCATTCTGGTGATTTTAATCTTGAAAATAAGCCACTTGGGCTACCTGAGACCAAGGTGGATAATGATGAGCTTTGTAAGCTATAATGGAAGAAAAATCCATCTCAACCTACACGTGAATTAGTAGCAAGATTTGATGTTACTGTTCCAACAGTATTTGACCATTTGAAACAAATGGGCAAGGCAAAGAAGCTGGATAGATGAATTAAACAAGTGTCAGAAGAGAAATTGTCTGGAAGCTAGCCTTTCTTTGCTTTCATGACATAAAGGCAAACCATTTCTACATTGTATTGTTAAGTGTGACGAAAAATGGATTCTTTTTGACAATCACTAGTGTTTGGCACAATGGTTGGATATAGATGAGGTGCTGAAACACAGTCCAAAACCAAATATTCATCAAAAATGGTGTCTGTTTGGTGATTCAGAGCTGGTATCATCCACTACAGCTTCATGAAACCTGGTCAATCCATTACAGCAGAAGTCTACTGCAACCAATTGGCGAAGTGATGAGGATGCTTGCGATTAAGCAGGGGAGATTGGTCAATAGGGACAGGCCAATCTTCTTGCAAGACAGCGCTTGACCACACGTTGAACAAACAACGCTACTCAAATTACAGCAGCTGGACTTGGAAACTCTAATCCATCGTATTCGCCAGACCTTGCACCAACTACCACTTCTTCCAGGCTTTGGACGACTTCTTGCAAGGAAAAATATTCAATTCTCAACGAGCTGTGGAAAACGCCTTTCACGATTTCATGGCCACTTGCTCTCCAGGCTTCTTTGCTCCTGGCATAAACAAGCTACCATTAAGATGGCGAAACTGTGTTGATAGTTTAGGTGCATACTTTGATTAATTTGTACTGTTTCTTGTTTGAGATATAATAAACTACACTTTTGATTTGAAATTGGACATTTCATATGTAATGACTATATATATATATATATATATTTTTTTTTGGTGAAAAGTGAATTATTATTATTATTTTTTTTTTTTTTGAGACAGAGTCTCACTTTGTTGCCCTGGCTAGAGTTAGTGCCATGACGTCAGTCTAGCTCACAGCAACCTCACACTCCTGGGCTCAAGCAATCCTTCTGCCTCAGCCTCCCAAGTAGCTGGGACTACAGGCATGTGCCACCATGCCCGGCTAATTTTTTTTATATATTTTTAGCTGTCCAATTAATTTCTTTCTATTTTTGGTA
>CAUYSK010054921.1:0-51986 GCA_963575035.1 Avahi laniger | reverse complement strand
AAAAAAAAAAAAAAAAAAGGATCATGCACCATGATCACATGGGATTTTACACTGGGATGCAAGGATGGTTCAACAAATACAAATCGATAAATATGATACCTTACCTTAACAGAAGGAAGGACAAAATGAAATGACCATCTCAATAAATCCATAAAAGGCATTTGACAAAATTCAGCATCCTTTTATAATAAAAACTTTTAACAAATTAGGTTTAGAAGGAATGTTCCTCAACACAATAAAGGCTATATATGACAATCCCATAGCTAACATCATATGTAATGGTGAAAAGTTGAAAATTATCAGGAATAAGACAAAGATGGCCACTTTTACCGCTTCTATTCAACATAGCACTGGAAGTCCCAGCCAGAGCATTAAGGGAAGAGAAAGGAATTAAAGGCATCCAAACCAGAAAAGAAGAAGCTAAATTATCTCTGTTTGTAGTGATATGATCTTATATACAGAAAACTATAATGACTCCACCAAAAAACTGTTATAATAAATAAATTCAGTAAAGTTACAGGATACAAAATCAACATATAGAATAAGTAACATTTCTATACACTAACAACAAACTATCTGAAAAAGAAACAAGAAAACAATCCCATATACAATAGCATCAAAAAAAAAAACTTAGGAAAAAATTTAACCAAGGACCTGAGGGACCGATACACTGAAAACCACAAAACGCTGATGGAAGAAATTGAAGATGACACATATAAATGGAAAGATATTCTGTGTTCGTGAACTGGAAGAATTAATATTGTTAAAGTGTCCATACTACCCAAAGCATTCTGCAGATTCAATGCAATCCCTATCAAAATCCCAATGATATTTTTCACAGGAATAGAAAAAACAATCGTAAAATTCATATGAATCCACAAAAGACCCCAAATAGCCAAAGAAAATTTGAGCAAAGAGAATAAAGCTGGAGGCAGCACACTACCTGATTGGAAAATCTACAAAGCCATAGTAACAAAAACAGTATGGTACTGACATAAAAACAGACACACAGACGAATGGCACAGAATGGAGAGCCCAGAAGTAAATCCACACATTTACGGTCAATTGATTTTCAACAAAGATGCCAAGAACACACAGTGGGGAAAGGACAGTCTCTTGAATAAATGGTGCTGGGGAAACTGGATTTCCACGTGTAGAAGAATGAAATTACAGGCTTATCTCACACCATATACAAAAATCACCTCAAAATGGATTAAAGACTCAAATGTAAGACCTTAAACTATAAAATTACTAGAAGAAAACACAAGAGGAAGTCTCCCTGATGTCGGTCTGGGCAAAGAATTTTTGGATATGACCCAAAAGCTCAGCAACAAAAGCAAAAATAGACAAAAAGCTTCCTTACAGCAATAGAGTGAAGAGACACCTACAGAATGGGAGAATATATTTGCAAACCATGTATCTGTTAAGGAGTTAACATTCAAAATACACAAGGAACTGAAACAGCTAAATAGTAAGAAAACAAACAACCCAAGCAGAAAATGGACAAAGGACCTGAATTGACATTTCTCAAAAGAAGATATGCAAATGGCCAATAGGTATATGAATACATGTTCACATCACTAATGGGAATACAGATTAAAACTACAGCGAGATGTCACCTCACACCTGGTAGGATGGCTACTGAAAAAAGACAAAAGATACAAGTGTTGGCAGAAATTTGGAGAAAAGGGAGCACTTGTGCACTGTTGGTGGGAATGTGAATTAGCAGAGGCATTTTGGAAAACAGTATGGAGGTTCCTCAAAAAATTAAAAATAGAACTACCATATGATCCAGCAGTCCCACTACTGGGTATATACATATATTTAAAGGATGCGAGATAAGTATACGGAAGAGAGATCTGCACTCCTGTGTTGATTGCAGCACTGTTCTCAATAGCCAAGATGTGGAATCAACCTGTGTCCACCAATAGATGAAGGGATAAAGAACATGTGGTCTATGTAAGCGATGGAATACAAACTGTTCCACTTTTAAAAAGAAGGAAATTCTGTCCTTTGCAACAATATACATGAACTTTAACTGATGTTAAGTGAAACAAGCCAGGCACAAAGAGATAAGTACCACATGATCTCCCTTGTACGTGGAGGGTAAAAACGTCGAACTCACAGAAGCAGACAGCAGAGTGGTGGTTACCAGGAGCCAGCGGTGCAGGAGTTGAGAGACATGGGCGCAGGACACAAAAGTTCAGTCAGGTAGGAGGAATAGGCTCAGAAGGTCTACTGCACATTGTAGCGACTACAGTTAATAATATACTGTATACCTGAAAGTTGCTGAGAGACTGGATTTTAGGGGTTCTCACCACAGAAAACATATGTGAAGTAATATGTATGTTAAATAGCTTGACTTAACTATTCCACAATGTATACAGGTATCAAACATCATTTTTTTTTTTTTTTTGATACAGAGTCTCACTCTTTTTTGCCCAGGCTGGAGTGAGTGCTGTGGCGTCAGCGTAGCTCACAGCAACCTCAGACTCCTGGGCTCAAGCGATCCTCCTGCCTCAGCCTCCCAGTAGCTGGGACTACAGGCATGAGCCACCATGCCTGGCTAATTTTTTTTCTATATATTTTTAGTTGTTCAATTAATTTCTTTCTATTTTTAGTAGAGACGGGGTCTCGCTCTTGCTCAGGCTGGTCTCGAACTTCTGAGCTCAAACAATCTGCCTGCCTCGGCCTCCCAGAGAGCTAGGATTACAGGCGTGAGCCACCGCACCCAGCCTCAAACATCATTTTGTATACCATAAATATGCACAGGTTTTACTTGCCAATTAAAAAAAAATTTAAATTAAAGAGACAATAAACAAAAACCGCGTTCTGAGGACAGGAAGCATGCCCATGTCATTTCTCCATGTTTAGTCCATGGTGATCCTAGTGTGTAGTTGGCGCTCAATAAATGTCTGCTGAATGAATTAAAAAATAAAATTATAGTTTCAAATGTAAGATCATCTTACCGACTCAAGTCTGATTAAAATCGCCCTTCCCCTCATCTACATATCCCACACGGTGCTCAACTCTCGGCCGCACCTGGCTTCCTGGACCACGCCTGGCACCTCAGCCGACTGCAGCCCTCACCTCCAAACCAGCCGGCCGTCGGCCTCCGACCCCCCAAGACAGCTGTCTCAGTCACCATTTTCCTCAAGCCAGTGCCCTGCTCAAGGGTCTCTTTCTGCTCCTACTGCCTGGGAATTAGAGTCTGGCTCCTCATCCTGGTGACATCTCCACGGCCCATCCCCAAACTTCCCGGCTCCTTAGTCCCCTTTCCAGGAGGTGCCCTGTTTCCCACGGAGGCCTTGCTGCCCTCCTTTCTCTGGCCGAAATGGCACCGGCCTGGCCCTGGCTAGCTCCCGAGTCTGTCCCCAGCGTCCACCATTCACCTTGCGCTGAAGCTGAGTTTTCAGAGCTGCTGCTCGAGCGGGTACCCCCCGCCCTGCCTCCCACGCCGTCTGTGGCCTGAGGAAGAAGGGACACTGGCGCCAGCCCCTGGTGGCCCTTGCCCCTGCTCTTCCTGGACATCGCCTGTGTTCTGATTTCCTCCTCCTCTGTCTCCCCCAGGCTCGCTCCGCCCTGCTGTGCCTGGTAGGGGGACCCCGCTGGGCCTGTCCATCGCAACCCAGGGTCGCCTTCAGCGTGAGCCCGGGGTTGTTCTCTGATCCGAGGAGTTGAAGTGTGGATCCTGCCCGCCCCCTCTGATGCCCACAGCTGGCCACCTGCCTGCTCTTCCTGAATTGTCCAAGCCCAGTAAACGGTAGCTTGGGCCTAATCTCGGAGCCCACTTACCTTGCCTTCCTCTCCCCAACCCCCGGCGTTGGCTCTGGGATGTGGGAAGTCCCAGCTCTCTGTCACCCCTGCATCCACGGACCCTGCGAGCTCTTTGCCCCCGGACTCAGCTTTCCCCCATGCCGTTTGCAACCAGAACTGCAGTGCCCACCCCCTCCCAGCCCCTGCCTCGGGGGCATCCCATCTCGGCACCCGGCGTCTTCCCCGAAGCTCACCAGCAACGAGAACACATCGAACATTCGCAGCAATGCAATCACAGGGTCTAAACCATTCCCGCATTCATGCCTTTGCTCAGCTGTCTCGACTCACAGGTGGGGTGGGCTTTCCCGCGCTTGTTCATCTCGCACTCGCTGCCTGACCGCCACACACGTGCTTAGGCTCTGGGCCTGCCTGGCTTCAGGGGTGCCCAGTGTTGCCCTGAGGCCAAACAGAAAGGCCCGTGGTGCCCCAGGACAGGGAAGGGACGGGGGAGGACCCCTGCTGTGGGTCTGCTGCCCCCACCCATGTCCGACTGCGTGACCTGAGTCAAACCCCTTCCCTTCTCTGGACCCTGGTTTCCAGCCTGCGAGGGACTGCAGCCGGCTCTGGCCCCTGCTCCACGCTCCTCACCTGGAGAGAAACCCCTGCACTCCTGGCCCAAAGCCCTTTCCCTACTCCCAGGGCAGTGGCCACTCCCCACTCGCGAAGGCATCACCGAGGGTCTGGGCAAGCCGCACACAGGCCTGGGGCAGACAGGCCAGGCTGGGGTGGGGGCCGCACTGTTTACTTATTCCCTCCCCAGAGCGCTGCCATGGTGATCCGGCACCAGCTGATGTCATGCTGCCCTGCACAGGCCAGAGCTTTTATGTGTCCGGATAGAGCTGCTTAAAACGCCGAGGTGTCCGGCCAACTCACTGGGGCAGTGCTGTCGGGGTGTGCATAAAGGACAGGAGCCAGAGGCACCACGCTGGCACTTGGGGGCGGGTGGGCAGGCCGCGTCGGCCTGCTGCACACAGACACCGGCTGCGGGGGGGACAGTGACTGCTCTGTGGGCAGGAGGAAGCGCCCGGAGGGGCTGTCCACAAAGTCTGCCCTGAGCCTGTGCTGTCGGCAGGACGAGGGGCCCGAGGGGTGGTGCGTGCTCGGGTTTCAGCTGGGGGGCTGGGTCCCTCCCGCCACGCACGCCACGTCCTCGTCCGCACTGTGGAGTCTTCCTGGCACCCTCAGGCTCCCTTGGGACTGGGAGGGATCAGAGGAGATAATTTGTGTAAGTCTTGAAGAAACGGAGAGTTTTTCTCCTGCCGACACGTCCGCCGGGCTGGCTCACCGGGCAGGGCTGCTCCGGAAGGTGCAGGTCCCAGGGGTCTGCGGGGCGTCTGCAGCTCAGACGTGTCATGCGGCTCTCTCCGCACACGTGTCCTTTCTGTGCTTTGCCTCTGGGAGTGGCTGTGGCCACCAAACGAGGGGCAGGGGCTCGTGCGGGTCACACTATGTGAAAGTTTGACCTTTATTTAGGCAAGATTCAGTAGAAAGCTTGTCAAGCGTTTTTGTTCAACCATCCTTTTATATTTTGATGAAGACATAAATGTGAAAATGATGGAACCAGCGGCATGAATTAGATTTTAACGTTAAATATGGCATCTCTGAATTAGCTCCAATCCAGAAGTGCCGTGAATCATCACAAATGGACCTTGGGGGCGGAAGCTGCCGTCGGGACCATTTGCAGAGCAGAAGCTGGCTGAGAGTCCCAGCGGGGTGTTCACCCCTTCCTCAGTGCGTCCACCCCCTCACCCAAGGGGCACACGCCACCAGGCACTGCTGCAGTCGGGGGACGCAGAGAAGTCCTGACTGCCACGGTCCCCCACGCTGGTGGGGAACACACCATGCTCCCTCAGAGCGCGAGGAGCTCCGTGCGGAACACAGATGGAGCTGCCCCCTCCTGCAGCGTCATCCGGGCAGGCTTCCCGGGGGAGGTGGTGTGTGAGCAGCAGCTCAGTGCTGGGGACCCCCACGCAGAGGAGCCTCTCAGTAAAGGCAGGGAGGAGGAGCTGAGCTCCGCACAGGTGTGGTCGGGTCAGGAGAGAGGAGGCAGGTGGGCAGGGGCTGGTGCGGGGGCCCCTTGGCTTGCTGAGGGCTTTGTAGCATCTGCGAAAAGGAGTGAAGCTCTTCCCCGGCGTTCACTGGATTTTCACTCTACGCTCTTTGTCTCTTTCATATTGCCCATCTTCTTCTGTCTCTTTGCTGCATTCTAGAAGTTTCTTTTAATCTTCCTTCCAGTTCATTAACCTTGTTCTTTAGCTGCGTCCAATAGGCTGTTAAACCCACCCTTTGTGGGGGGTTTTGGGCCTCTAGTTCAGTGTTTTCAAACCTGTCTTTTGCCTTTTAGTATACGTGTGACTTCTTGTCGAAAGGCAGACACGACGCCGTGGGCAAAGGAGCTGCAGTGAATCGCCCTCAGTGATGCGGCGAGTGGTGCAGGGCCGGGGAGGCGTGCTGCAGTCCCGCGATTAGGTCTGTCTCTGGGCGAGCCTGTGCCCCAGACTGCGAGCTTCGCCAGCGCGTTCCAGCTTTTATCCCCCTTAAAGGTTGGACAGGATGACGAGCAGGACAAGGAGCTGGGGACGTCCTTCCCCTGGGGCAGCTGGGCTCTGATAAAACCCCCGCAGGCGAGGCCCTGGTTAAATCTAACAGCTTGTCTTGAGGGCGGGCCTTGCTAAGAACAATTCTCTGGCATGCTTTAAAATGCCTCCCTCTCCCTGCTGAAAGCGCAGAGGTGTTCTCTAACATTCGCTGTGAGGACCTGGTGGCGCTCCTGGAGGTAGAACTCTCAAAAGCCTGCCGCCCTCCCCACGGACGGTCCCTGGCATTTGCAACTCTGAGTCGTCCACCCCAAGCCTCTGTTCATCAGTTGCGGTTCAGGCGTTCCGACCCGCACCGGTTCCTGTGGAGGTTTTGGCTGTGGATCTTTGCTCTGCTAAGCTGGGAGTCTCTGTATCCACCAATGTTCTCTCTTCGTTATTAGGGGCAGCAGTTTTCCCTGCGACCTCACTTCTCTGAAAGATCTACTGATTTTTCAGTTTGTTCAGCTTTTTACTTGTTAGGACAGTGTGGCAGCTTCTAAGTTCTCCATGTGTTTTTAATTTTATTGCATTGTATTTTTTATTTCTAAAACTCTGAATTGGCTCTTCAACAAATCTATTTGCCATTTTTATAGTTTTCTGTTACTTGCAGGTATTTCCAAATTGATCTTTTACTTCTTTAAACATAATAACTATAGCTAAAATTAATCTGTTGTGTAATTCCATTTTTTTAAGTCTTTGTGGATTGGTTTTGCTCACTATTTTTCTGCTGTATCTAACTCATGGTGCCTTGTTTCCTTGTGTGTTTAGTTATTTTTGACTGCAAGGTGCTCCTTCTCCTTATAAAATTGTTTGAGGGAATTCTTTGAGTCTGAGAGGACTGTGCACCCTCCAGAGAAGACTGCGTTTGCTTTCCCAGGCTTCTGGAGCTCCATCCGTCTGGATTCTCTTTAAACTAGATTCACAGTGCAAGGATTTTGAACTCCCAAGAAACAGAGTCTTTGTCCCTGGAGGAGGCCAAGGTAGCCTGGCTCTTTCGCATGAGTGGAGCCCACGACCAAGCCTCACCTGGGGCGGGGTGTGGGCAGGGACCAGGGTGTGACTGCAGTGAGACCAAGCCTTCCCAGGGCACTGACTTGGCAAACCCTGCTCTTCACTTGTTACGGGCAATGGGAAGGGGCTTCCTCACAGCGAAGTCAGCATGGAAAGCAGGGAGGCGGGGCCCCCGAGGACCAGCCCCTCACACGCGCCCTCCTTTTTCCAGGCCTCGTCCCCACCTTCAGATTCCAGTGGAGTCGGGGCAGGGGGGCAGCTTGGGTCAGGCCCGAGCAGGGGCAGGGCACAGGCCCCTCTTCCTGGGTGTGGGGTCTTCAGCAGGGTGTCAGCACCTTTTTGACCCTGAAGACAAATGCAGGGGGAGAGGGAGGCATTTCTGCACAGGGATGTAACAGGCAAGTGGCAAGGTGGGGACTCCGACTGGAAAGGGAGAAGTAAAACTACTTCCATTCGCAGATCGCATGCTCTTGCATATAGAGAATCCTGAGGAATCCACTAGAAAACTATTGCAACCAATAAATGAGTTAAGCAAAGCTGCAAGATACAGGATTGATGTATAAAAATCCATCGCATTTCTATCTGCTGACAACGAACAATCTGCATCAAAAATAATAAAATACTCTGGAATAAATTTAACACAAGAAATGCAAAGTGGAGAGGCTGTTGGCTTTCTCCTACCTAACGTATCCCCAGTGCTACTCTGAGCACAGAGGAAGCAAGGTGTCTTTGAGAGCGAGGGAAGATTCCAGAGTCCTGCAGCTGTAGATCTGACTGCCGCACCCCTGCCGGGAGTTCCCACTGAAGTCGGGCAGACCTGGGTTCAGGCCTTTCCCTCTGCAGGGCACAGCAGAAGCACGTGCACGGTCAGCTCTCATCACACACAGGGAGTCATGCTGTGCTTGGTTTGGTCACATGGCAGGTATCTAATGTTTGTGGAATAGATGTTTGTTCTTTGACATCAACTAGAACAGCATCAGTTTCTATGTGAATGCTGGGAAGGACTCGGGGAGGAGACATTCGTCATCATCAGGACAGTGGGGCTGGACTGCGGGAGGGACAATTCCCCCACGGCCACCTCCCGGCCCTCCTGCCACAGCTTTGCAAATCTTTGCAGAAAGAACAAGCGCAGAAGGAGAAGTTCAGTGGTTGCGGCAGCAGAGCCAACCTCGGCTGGGCCTGACCCGGATGCCTGTGGACCCGTCAGCCTAGTTCTTGTATTCAGCAGGAGTGCTGGCCCAGGACACCCTCAGGGGACATTGTCCCTGACTCAGTTTCCCCAGCTGTGAAACTCTGGGGGTGAGTGGATGCCGCTAGGACTGTTTGCAGGTCGACAATCATGCCTGTTAATCAGACCCAGTGCTGCTGCAGCATGGTCGTCTGGGTCAGAAGCAGAGGAGAGGCTGTTTGGCTTCCTCATCTGCCCAGGGGCCCAGAGTAGGTCAGACGCAAAGCAAGCCGGACCTCCAGCCTGTGGGCCGAGCTCTTCATTGTCCATGGAGGGCCTGGAGGTCAGGACATGTGCTTGCTCAGGGTGAAGGCTTTTTATTAAAGTGCCTTGCTTCTTTTTGGCATCTGCTTACAGCCTAGTTTAGGGTCCATCACATTCTGGAATGATGCACCCGATGGCATCCAGAGACAGAACAGTCTGGACCTGGGCAGTGGGCCAGGGTGAGGGTGCAAAGCTCTGGAGATGCTCAGGCCGAGGGAAGGCAGAGGGGCTGAGAGCAGGAGGGGTGCTTGGGTGAGGGGGCGTGTGTGGTGGTGGGGTGGGATGGGCCCCCAGCATCCTGCGCGGCCATGTCCGTGGGGGTTGGGAGTGCAGTGAGAGGGGCTGGGTAGCAGCACCTGCCTCTTCCCCCTCTGCCCAGGCCAAGGATCTCCCTGGCAGCTCAGCAAATCCTTGCAGAAAGAACAAGCACAGAAGGAGAAGTTCAGTGGTTGCGGCAGCAGAGCCAACCTTGGAGTCTGAGCCTCGGGCGGTGGAGGCACAGGAGCGGGGTGGGGGGGGGTGGGGGGGTGTCCTGCTCCCTTGGGGGAGGGCGGCCCTCCCCGTGGGGAGAGTGCGGCTCAGGAGCGGCCGGGAGCCCACAGGAGCTTTGTTCATCCGATGTGAGTCCCAGCACCAGGCTCCGTCCCAGGCGGGCTAAGGCGGGATGCTCAGGGCGTGGTCAGGGACTTGCCCAGGTTCTAGGGCCACGTGAGCCCCTTGGCGATCGAGCTGCAGTGGGGGGGCTCTAGGGCCCTCACACTTGACCCTTGCAGGACTCCAGGGCAGCCTTTGGTGTCCAACCGGGCAATATTCCCCTGAACAGAAAAGCTGCTTTAGAGCATTGGTCAGTCAAGACCCAGAGAGTGGGAGCAGGTCCCGGCTGGGACTGGGTGCTCTAAGTGACGTGTGTGTGTGCACACACGCGTGTGCAGTGCCCACGGCCTCGCTGGTCTGGAGGAAGCTGGAGTGAGGGAGCCAGGATACGTCCCCTGTTCCACCTCAGTTGGCGCCCACGGCTTCTCAGTCCTGCACTGCGGCTTCCACGTGCTGAGCTCCAGTTCCGAGGGTGAGAACCGTTCCCTCCCAGAGCATCCCCAGCCCGCCCATGTGCAGCATTTACCCGATGCCCACAGACAGCCTCCGAGTCCTTGCACCGAAGCCATGCCCAGAGCACGACGGGGAGGAGAGCTGAGCACACACCATCCTGCTGCCGGGGTCTGTTGCTCCTGCTGTTGGGGGCTGGGAGGGAGGAATTTCAGGCTGGCTGAGCAGGTTACGTAACAGTCCACACATGGGCTTGCTTTTCTTGGCACCCTAAACCTTCTGCAAACAGCCCTGCCCTTCTGCCCCGGTGACGCCGCGGTTGAGCCCAGGGTGCCGAAGGATGCAGCTGCAGCGGGTGCCTCTGCGGCCATGCGCCTGGGCCGCGGCCTCCTGTTAGCCCAGCGAGGGTCCCCAGGGAGTCTTGGTGGCCTCAGTGTTGCGGTGAAGCCAGAGACCTGGGGTGCATGGTGTCTGGCTCTGTGTCTTCCCTGATCCCCGTTTCCAGGCCTCTCTGCTCCCTGGTGGGCGGGTCTCTGCTGGCCTCAGTGCTCGCGCAGTCGTGCTAACCACTGTGCCACTTCCTCTCTGCACTTGGCTCCCACCCCAGGGCGTGTTGCTGCCTGAACACAGCCCAGGGGGCTAGTGTTTGACAACATGCTGGTGCCTCCCCATCCAGATACTTACATTTAGTAGGAAATATTAGCAACACAATCTAAGCCAAAGGAATGAATCTCTAGTGGTGAAACAAAGGCTGATGAGAGGGGAGATTTCTGAAAGGAGAGCCCTCATCCCTCTCCTCCCTCCTCACTCTGGAGCTGCCTGGAGGGTGACTTGCACCAGGTGGAGGGCGGCTTGTTGGGGCCCAGAGCACACACGGGTCTAGGGAGGTCACTTTCCTGCTCTGCAGGGCTGGGCACATGTGTGACGGGGCGGGCACCAGAGCTTGGCTCATTTTCTACTTGGTCACTTTTTCAGCGTATGCGATTTATTTGTGATAACAGTTTGCATAATTTCAAATGTGGTGGCACGGCATGTATACTGAGCGAAATGCAGATGAACAGATCGTTCAGAAGAGGAAGAGGTCTGCAGGGCAGGCAGGGCTGAAAATGGCACAACCGAGCGCCCAGGTTGAGCCCTGAGCTCCCCACTTGCCGGGTCCCTGGGCACCCAGGGGGGTGGGAGGGGCTGGGATGGGGCTGGGCCGCAGCCGCTTCCCCGAGGGAAGAGACCCCACAGCCACCTCACGGGGGAGGGGACACCTCACCTGTGCTGTGCGCAGTCCTCCCTGGGCCTGAGACTCCGGCCCTGCCCCTCCCCGGCTCCCTCCCCCTTGAGTCTGGTGTGGGCTGTGATGTCGTCCTGCTTGCCTGGAGTCCAGAGGGGCGAGGGGCTCTTGTTTGCCCAGAATTCCTACAGCTGCCCGTTCCTGACCCTCAGTGAGACTCGGCGCCCAGTGGTCAGGGACCAGAACCTCCCGCACATGGCGGGACCCCAGCAGTGGCCCGAGCCTGTGTCTGGGCTGCTCGAGGCATGTTTGGTGACTGGACAAACGGAGTTTGGGAAGAAAACAGGTTCACCCAGGACCCCCGAGAGGTAAAGGGAGGGTCCTCACTGTAGCCCTTCTCCGTGTGGGAGCCGTTCTCTTCTGGAGCCCTCGTCCAGCTCACCAAGCCCCCCTTGAGGGAGGTCCGTGGATTCTGGACGCCCAGGTCCACGGCTGTGAACTCAGGCCTGTGAGCGCCTCAGATCCTACCTGAGCCTTTCTGGAAGCTGGGGGTTAACACGTCTTAGCAAACAGGATCTTCCTGTCACTAAAAGAAGACGTTGGGCATCGTGTCTCTGGGGAAGAGACCCGCGTGTTTCTCTTTATTTGGATGATTTAGGTGCAGATGATTCAGAAACGCTCGGTTTCATCCTTGACGCGGGCATCGGAGGAGGGAGGAGGGCGCCTGGCCCAAGCCGACAACAGGTGAGATGAGCAAGGGACGTTTCCTGAGCCGTCTAGGCCTGTGCAGGGCTGCGGAGCAGGCACCAGCGGAGGCCGGAGCTCCCGGGGCTGGGTCCTCGATGGCTTAAGGAAGTGACGTCCCGTAAATGACAGTCCGGGCAGTTTTTCCAGCACTGCTTCTTTTAGCCCAAAACAGCGCTGTGAGGTCAGCTTCCGAAACCAGGTTTCTGAGACGTGGGGACCACCGGGGTCTTCTGGGGGCAGGTTGGGGAAACGGGGTCTTCAGGCCTGACGCCTGCCCCTTCCACGCCCTTCCTCCGCCTCCTCTCGCGGACCCCGGCCAGTGTGCGTGTGTGCGCTCTGGCTGCGGGCGCTGAAGAGAGGGCGCTGTGAGGGGGATGCACGCTTCATACAGGGAGCCCCAACACTGCCCTTTGAGAACCGGTCCTCACCAGGGGCTCCAGGGCCGGGACAGCAGCTCTGTGGCCTCCTTGGCCCCTAAAAGCCATTTTCCTCTTGCATCCCTCAGGGTCCGTATGGCAGGCCCCGCCCAGGGGGCTGGGCTTGGGTACGGCGGGGCCACAGTGAAGACCTGTCCCAGAGGAAATGCAGCACTGGCCTGGGCAGGGGGGACGCAGGAAGACATGCGGCAGCTGAGACCCGGGCACCAGCAAGTGGCTGCAGAAACGCCGAGCAGGAGGACGCCGCCCCTGCAAACAGGCCGCAGCGGCAGTGGCCTCCGCCTCACCCCTGCTGACAACGCACGTTGCAGTGCAACTCGGGTGGAAACAGGCGCGTCGTTCTGCTCTGCAGCCTGCAGTTCAGGAAGGTTCTACGCCCTTGGAGCCTGGCTGGTGTCGACGACCTGGCTCCCACCAAGCCTCTCTGTGGCCTGTCCTCTGGGATTGCAGTGGACCGAATGCTTGTGTCCCCCTAGATTCCAGTGTTGGAACCTAACCCTCAGAGTGACGGTGTTAGGGCGTGGCCTTTGGGAGGTGATCAGGTCATGAGGGTGGAGCCTCATGAATGGGGCTGGTGCCCTGATAAAAGAGGCCGGGGACGCTCCCCCTCTCCCACCACATGAGGACACAGTGAGAAAGTGGTCGTCTGCGAGCCAGGACGAGGCCCCACCAGAGCCCGGCCACGCTGGCACCTGGATCTCAGACGCCAACCTCCAGAACGGTGAGAAATGCATTTCTGTTGCTTGTCAGCTGCCGAGTCCATGGGGTCTTGTTACAACATCCTGAGCTGCGGCGGGGACCTTCCATTCTCCCACGCGGCCCTCCCGGGACAAGGCCTCGACAAGTGAGCAAGTGACTTGCAGCTTCACAGCACAGTGAGTTTCAGAGCCACCTCCGGGGGTACCTGGCACACGCGAGAACATGTGAGAACCAGGGCGTGTGATCCGCAGCACACGGCTCCACCCTGCCTGAGGGGCTGTGCCACCCGGTGGGCCCTGCTGCCTGCGCACCGTGGGCGTGTTCCTCGGGGCGGCTGGGCAGCCTGTGAGGCCTGGGCTCTGGAGCTGGACGTGCAGGGCCGTGTCCTTCGGGGCCCTGCCCGTCGTTGGTGGGGAAGGCTGAGGGCGCAGGCCGGGTGCCAACCACGGGAGCGCTGTGAGGAGGCCCCTGCGCCCTAGTCCTGTTCCCTCAGCTGAGGCTGCAGGTGTGCTGTTTTCTGGCAAAATGGAACTTACCTGGAGGAAACGGTAACACTGCTATGCAGCTCTGAAGCGTTTTTATTCTCAGATTTTTCCTGTTTCTCAGATACCACTTTGTGTTTCCTTTTTCCGTATGGATGAGGATAGATGAGGCTGCTGTTCTCCCAGCTTCCTCTTGGTGCAACTCTCTTCTCCTCCCTCTTGGAAGGCATTGTATTCGTTATCGTTATTTTAAAAGCTTTAAAGTACAATCTCCCAAGCACCCACAAAAGCGCAGCCGGCACCTGGTGCTGTGCTCGGCAGCCGTCTTCCCTCCCCTGGGCCCAGCCTGCGACTCAGGCCCAAGCGCCAGACTCGTTATTTCGCTTTGTCAGCACGGTGGAAAATGCTGGCTTTCCGGGAGGCTGGCCCTGCTCTCAGGAGCCGACCTCTGGAGCAAACAGGACAGGGACACTGGTTTTGGCTGCGAGGCCCTGACGTGGGGCACAGGCTGCCTGGGCCCTGCGTCCCTCTCACAGCCTTGCTAGGGGCTCAGGAGCACCTGGGCCTTGAACTTGACCGGAAAGTCCCCTTTCACCAGCAAGAGCTGCTCGGTGGCTTTTAGTGGGGCAGTGAGGCTCAGCTGCCCACGTGGCCGGCTGTCCACTGCTGGTGAGCGGCAGCAATTTGAGCCCCCCAAGCCCACACGACAGGCTGCTCCCTCTTCTGGGCACCCGCAGTGATTTAGTCAGGACAGGGTTTGATGGCCTAGCAGTGGGCGAGGAGACAGGGGACAGAGGGAAGTGGCACTCCATGCAAGCCCGCGCTCCCAGTGGTTTCTCACATACACGTCCTGGCCTTCTCCGTGGCCCCTGGGTGCACCCAGACTCCCAAGGGAGGGCATGGGGAAGGTCACGGACTGTGGGCCTTACGCCTCCTGGGCAAGTCACGGAGACTGTAGTGTTTGAAAGAAAAATGACACTCTTGGTCCAGCCAGTTACATGAGATCAGGTAGAACATTTATAAGTGGTCGCTGAATTTGACCTTTTGGGCATTGCAACAAAAGCAAAGGCCCCTTCCATAATGCCAAAAATAGGATTCAATAGTCACTGAGCTTCCCCTGTGGAATCTCACAGCGCCAGGTGGTCCAGGGCTCACAGTTCTCTCCACTGGGCGTCACAGTGGAGTCTGCAGAGAAGGGACCAAGCAGGGACGAGCAGAGCCCCAGCTCAGGGCCTGAGTGCAAATCCTCCCCTCACTACCTGCCAGGGAACCTAGAGCGTGAGGCGAGCGTTCTTCATCTGCAAAACGGGCTCAACCGTGGTACCTACTTTGTGTAAGTGGCCCCTTAGTGGCGGATGAAGTGGAAATGTTGCCACAAAATTAGTTGACTGAGACAGATCGGGACCCAATTAGGGATTAGTATCTTGAGCATACAAGAAACTCCCTCAAAGTTACAACAAAAAGACAGGAACCCCAACGGGAAAATGGGCAAATGACATAAATGGGCGATTTGCAGACGAGTTTAAATGAAAGCAACAGAGAGATTCGCTCGCACCTGCTGACAGCACAGGCGTGTGGTGCCTGGTGTGACCTGTTGGAGGGGCCGGGGGCCGGGGGTGAGCTGCCCTGGGCAGGGGCAGCAAGGCCAGACCAAGTGTGCCGCTGGGCCTCCACCACACACAGGAACACAGGAAACTGCGAGAGTGCAGCGGCAACCCTGCTCCTGCCCACTAAAGCCTGTGTTCGCGGCAGCGGGTGACGTCTTACAGAAAGCACTAACATTGACCATGTCAGATCAGTCACCTTCGTGCAGGAAGAGGAGCGGAGTGGGAAGAGGATCCATGCGGGCGAAGCAGAGAGGCCAGGGCTGGCTGCCTCCATCCTGCCGGACCTTGGCCCCGTGGCCCGGAGTCTCAGCAGAGCCCTCGAGCCGCAGGGTGGCCCCAGGGAGCACGGATTTGCGCCCCCACCTCACTTTCGCACGCGACAGCCAAGCCCCAGGGCTCCTGCCCAGCCGCAGATCAGGAAGGAAGAACGCTTGCCTGGCGCCCGTGGCAGCCGCTGTAAACCCAGGGGCAGATCAGTAACTGCAACTTCTTGTGTTTCTGAGAGGCTGGGCCTTGGGCGGTGATGCAGAACGGGGCCGGAGCTGGTATTTGGGGGGGGGGGCAGGAAAAAGAGGGGGTCTTGAGTGAGTGGCCTGTGAGAGAGGCACCAGGACTTGGGGGTGGGCCTGGCGTGGGCGTGGCTGGTGTGGGCTGAGGACGAGGGCACCACCATGGCCCTCGCAGCTGAAGTTCTTATGTAACTGGGAGGCACTGGGGAGGGCAGTTTTGAGGGGTCGGGGTGTCAGGGTGAGTCCAGTTTTGTGCCATCTTGAGCTTTAGGTATCTGTGGGGCCTCCAACTAGAGACATTTGCGTGCCGGAGGAACTCTCCGGGGTCACTGCAAACCCTAAGGCTTGGAGAGGCCCCTGGTCTTGTCTGATGTGGTGGGTCCTGGTCACTTCCACTGGGGCACGAATCCTCACTCCCCCGTGTCGCCCTGAGGCGGGCGGGCTTTGCCGAGACGCCCCAGCACTGAAGCCCAGGGTCCCGCTTCCCTAGGCCCATGTGCCACCTTCCTGGGGCCCCAAACATCCCAGCCCAGTGGGGCCCTTGATCCTTGACAAGCTGACCCTCCTCGGACGCCCCAACATGCAGAGAAGCCTTCTTGGAGTGCGATGTCGGACTCTCACCCTACAAGGTCCTGGAAGACGAACGGTGCCTCCTGAGCTGGCCTGTGCTGAGTGGATTTATCTGGCAGCTGGGCGTCCTTACGTGCGGTTCCAGAGTCAGCTCCAGGCAGGGCCGGGGAGAAGGCCTGGCTTTCCACGTCTGGCGGGGCAGGCCCAACACCCAGACCCCAGCTCTGTGGCACTCTTGGAGGGCATCTGGGCACCACCTTGGCCCATACATCTCCTGGCTCCAGGAGTCAGCACAGCACTCTGGGCCCTTCCTCGGCTGGGGGACAGTTTTAAGATGAGGATTCCTCCAGGAAACTCTTGTTGAGCGGCCATGGTGCACTAGGATTGGTGAGAGTTCCACGGAGGAGACTCAGGAGCCACAGCTGGGAGCGAACTTGTGTTTGTCAGCCACCTTGAAGGGCGACTCGCAGAGCTAGCTTACCCTGTGCACCTGCCGGAAAACTCCGTGCCAGGACCCAGCAACAGGCTTTGGGTGCACACAGACTCCCTGCCTGTGTGGAAGAGAAGAAAGGACTGCAGCCGACCACCTTCTGGAAGTTAGGGCCTGGCACAGAGTGTCTCAGATGGCCCAGAGAGCCGAGTCGTGTGCCCCTAGAGACGCTGCTCACTGGGAAGCTGGCCAGAGAAGGTCAGATCGCCAGAGACAGACGGTGGAGTGCCAGGGCCCTGAGGTGACCAATTGCCTTTGTTTTCCCAGAAGATACTGAGCTTCCATGGGAGGGCAAATGCCCTGGCCAAAGTCATCAGGCTGATGGCTGGGTGACGTCAGAAAGAAATGAGGCCCGAGTGGCCTGAGCAGGGTCCAGTCATTTGAGGAGCATGGCCTGCCCTGGCAGAGAGAAGCTTCTGGAAGCTTCACAGGGGTGAGGCTGGGAGGCCTGTGGCAGAGGCTCTGCTCCTCCAGGTTGGGCTGGAACAGCCTGCAGCGGGGACAGCCTCACAGAACGTGGGCTCCTCGAGGCTGGGCTCTGTCCCCAGACAGGAAATAATGAGACCAGCTCAGGACAGGGCCAGGCTGGCCTCTGTTTGGTGAAAGTTCTGGTTTCTACACCCTCTGCAAGAGGGCTGGGGCCTGAGGGAGGGTGAGTGGAGCGGGAGGGACGTGTTGACACTGTCTTGAGATGACACCGAAGACAGGAAAATCTTATTCGTCTGAGTCCTATATGAATGTACTTGAATTCTTGATAATTTGGACAAAAGTGGATAGGAGGGTTTTTTTTTGTTAGCCATGAGGACAGAGGGACAAATTTGCTATGCAAGATATGAGTGTTAAAACTTGTGTTGCTGGCGTCAAAACTGATGCAAGATCTGTTCCGAGCAGAGAAATGCCAGCACCGCCAGCAAGGGAGGGATGCTTGGGAAGAGGCTTCCCGCCTCCTCACACAGGCCACGCGCTGCTGTGCATCATCTGAGGCAGTGGACCTGGGTCTCCTCCAGCGCAGTTCCGTTGTAGCCTGCACGTCCCCTGGGTGTGGTGCCTGGGTGGTTATGCTCTGTCCTCAAGCCATGTCTGGGACCTTGCTGGTTTTCCAAGATTACCCTTTTTGTCTAACAGAGTAAATCTGTTTTTGACAATACCACTGTTGCATTAGGGTTTCTCAGCCCGTCTACCAGCACTGGCCAGGATTGCGAGTGACACTTCCCATCCACACAGCCACACGCATTCGCGGAGCAGAGGTTCCGTGGGCACTGGTCCCGCTTCCCTAAAAGTGCTGCCTTTGGCATTGGCATCAGCCTCTTCCTCCTCCTCTCCCCCCATTGCCCCAGCGAGACTTTGAAGGAACCAGCTGTTGCTCCGCAGCCTTCTGGAAAACGCACATACACCTCTCACCCCTCCATAGCGTCCCAACACTGGCAGTGGAAGTACTGCTGGCTCACACGCGTGCATACTGAGACTCAGGGACGTTATGAGGTGGCACCGCCAGGATTTGGACCAGGCCTTGCTGAAAACGCAGCCTTCATCAGGCCATGAGCAGTGGCCTCCACAAGCGCCTCCCCTCCCGGCACGAGCCCTGTTTGCCCGGCAGGTTGAGCAGATGTGCAGGACGTAGGATCCTGGGGCCAGGGACGGGCTCCTTACGAGAGCGTGGGCAGCGGGCCCCAGGATCCAGGGTGAATGATCTGCCCATCCTGCTTTGGGGTCACCTGGCAGTGGCTGGTTTGAGAAAAAATGCTTATTGGTTGAGAATCAAGACACAGGGAAGGTCAGCTCAGGGCAGGGAAGTGGGTGTCTGCGGGCAGTGACTTTCGAGGCGAAAGTCTTGCTGGGTATGATGTTTCCCTCTTGGCACACCTCTGTTGATTGTCTGCGTCGGCTCACACCCCCTTCCCGAGGCGTGTTTCCTTCATAACAGGATGGCGGCCACGGCGGCTGCTGCGGGCTGTTCCAACTACTGAAAACACCGAGATAAGCCTGATGGCAGAAACCCCGAGTCTGCACAGGGGGCTCGCGGCCCAGACTGTGGGGCTCTGGGAGTCGTGTCCTGTTCTCAGTCGCCTTGGAGGTTGACAGGCCGTCATCTGGGAGCGTCGTCCCGGGAGGAGGGAGCAGACTTGGGGTGGGGGCCTGGGGCCTGCACTTGAACCCACTAAGTTTTAACTTTTAAAAGCCTTTTGTAGCTCAAGATTCTCCTTGATTTATTCATTATTGGTTGACTTTATGTTGTAATGAGTTAGACGTTTGCAGTGTTATTGTGGAGTGAATGTATTTTGCCTGTGGGAGGCCAGAGGGTGACTGCGGTCAGCACCGCAATGGCTCCCAAAGACACCCTAACCCTAATCCCCAGACCTGTGATGTGCTGCCTTATATGTCAAAGGGGCTTTGGCAGATGTGAGTAAATTAATGGCCTTGAGACGGGGAGACTGTCCGGATTCTCTGGGTGGCCAATGCAATCGTGAGAGTCCGTATAAGAAGGAGGCAGGAATTTCCACGTCAGAGAAGAGCAGAGGTGACGGTGGGAGCAAAGGTCAGAGAGACCAGATTGCTGGCTTTGGGAGTGGAGCACGGACAGCCTCCAGAAGTTGGACAGACACGGAAGTGAATTCTTCTTCACCAGAGCCTCCAGAAAGAAAGTAATTTTGCTGATATTGTGATTTTAACCCCATGAAACCCATTTTCAACTTCTGATTTCCAGAACTGTAAGATAATAAGTTTGTGTTGTTTTAGCCCATTAAGTTTGTGGTAATCTTTTACAGCAGCAATAGAAAACTAATGCAGAATCCGTGGTGATGAGGAGGTCCGCCAAAGCAGCAGGCCGGGGCGTGAGGGCGTCCTGGCAGCCGCAGGAAGGACATGCTCTCTGGAGGGGAGTGGTGCTCTGCGCTGGACACTGTCCCTCCGCCGCTGGGAGGGCTGAGAATTGACATCCAGACCTAGCGTTGCCCATGACCGCAGCAAGAGCGTTTCGGGTGGAATAGGAGAGACAAAGGCTTGGTTAGAGAAGGGTCAGGAAAGAGAGGAGAGGAAGGGGAGATGGCCAGAGTACCTTCCTGGGGGTCTTGCTGAAGAGCAGAGAGGGTGGCAGCGTCCTGGGGTGGGGGAGGGCTGGGGCTCCCGGGCCGCGGTGGCCACGGGCGGGGAGATGCTGTGACGGGAACACATGGAAATTCTTTTCTGATTGCTTCTATTTTCCCAGTGCAATGGGAAACAATCGTCTCTTTTTCACTTGCTAAATGTGCTGAGCAGGCTTGAGGGATGCATGAACTTCGGCAGGAAGCAATAGTAATACATCGCACATGCGGCTTCAATATTGTTTGGTTGGAGAAATAATATACCGCCCAGCTCGTTTGTTTTAAGTTAGACAAACACCCTGGAGCCTGCCTGCTGCTGGAGGGGCTGTGTTTGGAGTGGGGCTCTCGGCGGTGCTGAGGTCAGCTCTGTTTGACATTCCTGACGTGTGAAGGGCGCGCTTAGAACAACAGCGCAGCCAACGGGCATGCAGCTCCCTGGAGCTGCTCCAGGGGCCCTGCCTGAGAAACGTTTCGGTCCTAGAAATTTCTCCCCAGTTTTAAACATCTGTTGGTGCTTGTGGAAAATAAGGTTGGAATTGTTTTGCTCACAGCCCGTGAAAGCCGCCATTGCGCTGTTTGTAACGTGCTGCTGACGGATGCCGCACATGCCGGTAGGCCAGCAGCTTGGGTCTGGTGGCGCCAACAGGGCCCCCTCCCACCCAGTCTGCTCGGGTCAGCTCTCCGCACAGAGGTGCCAGGGGAACTGAGGAGCATACGAATTTGGGGCCGCGACATGCCATGTCCCGAGGTGCGCCGTACCGTGTCTGTTATCTTGACACACTCAAACCTCTCGAGGCCAGACACCCTGGGCCTTCCATCGCTGGGTCCATCTGACCTGTCGTGAGCCTTTGGGGCGGGCCTGGCACGTTCCTCCCCTGACCCCCACAGCGCAAGTCAAAGCAAACTCTCCCACCCACTGCTAGTCTTGTTCCACATCGCCAGTGGGCAAGACGTGACAAAATGTTTTGTTTTATTTCATTTGTTTTGTTTTTTCAATCAAACTGAGGCCAACTTGGTGTCCGCTTTCCCCCAGCATGGTGGAATGTGACTCTCAGGCATTTGGGGTGCCCCTCCTGGTCTCAAGGGACCTTCTAGAACCCTGCCTCCCTCCTGCCAGCCTCCCCCGACAGGGCCTCCTTGCTCCTCCTCACTGGTGGTCCCTCCCTCCCTAGGGCCAGAAGCTGGGACCAAGAACGCTCTTCCCTGGCCTCCTTCCAGTCCCCTCCCTCCAAGGCCCGTGGTCCTGCCATCACCCTGCTGCACCATCTGAGCTCTGCCGCCTGCACCGCACTGGAAACAGCCTGTCTGCCCTGGTGTTGTCTATCTCCCGGCTGGAGGCGTCCTTCAGGGATGGGGCTGGGCCTGTGTCCCTCTCTCGTGGACATGTCTCAAGCCCTACAATGATGTCCAGCAAATAGGCCGATAAGAACAAGGACTTAGAGACCAGCCTGGGCCCCTCGCTGTGAGCACAGACCTTCCACAGAGGAGCTATTTCATGCCCACCGTGACCCGCTACAAATGGGTCACTTTAGAAATACGGAAACTGAAGTCTGAAAATGAGTTTATGGTCACATGGCCGCTAACCGGCAGCGGTGGGCTCAGGACTACTGCTTTCAAAGGCTGTTTTCAATCGGTGCGTCACAGTTCTCTGAGTCTGCAGAACCTTCACACACACACCCGTCCGGCCTCCCTGTTTGCCCACTTATCCGGCCATCCGCACCTCTCTGTACCTCCCTCCATCTGAAATGCAGTGGGGAGCCACACGTGCACCCACACGCCCACAGTCCTCGTGTGCACATATACACCCCTCCCGGCCCAGAGCCCGGCTCAGCCCACACCTGCTGCAGCCCAGCGGGCGCCCTGCTCTGCCGTACGCCCTCCTCGCTGACCGGCTGCCTCCCTCCCAAAGACCTTCACCTCGGTGCTCGTTTCCTGCCTAACAGTCGACCCCAAGCCACATAAAATACTCCTGACTTGCACTACGGCCCCTTTCCCTCGGCTGGAAGCAGCTGCCTACCTGCAGGTAGATGGGATTACATCCCCTGCAGGGAGCAAGACCCCCCTCCTGTGTCCACGCCCATGGTGAGGCTGAGGGCGTGGTGGAGGGAGTCTCAGGGCCGGGACAGGGACCTCCCGCGCCCGTGGTGTCTGGCACAGCCCTCTGTGAGGCCTCCACTTTTGCCTTTGGAGAAAATGGTCGTGAGCCACGGACCAGCCCGGTGGTGCCTGGGGTGTCCACGGGTGGGGGCTCATTTAGATGGATTAAAAATGGTCATGTGTCCTAGCGACTCATCCAGGTCACAAGCTCCTGAGTCAGCTTCATTCCTAGGGGGGAAACATCTTCACTGTTCCGTGTAGTAACGGCCTCTTTGTGGAAAGAGAAACTACAGTCATTTTGCTTGTTTGTTCTTAAGGCCCCTCAGGATTTAAGGTGAGTTTCTGGTTTGGGGGAGCACCCTTCCTCCCAATTCCAGCCTGCTTTGGCAAGGCCTCCGTAAAGCGCATGTTCTCTGTGGGGGCTTCAGAGGACCACTGAGGATATCCCACCAGGGGCCTTTGGGGGCACATGGGGTCAGAGACATCTTCAAAGCTAGATGCCAGGCTTGGGGCCGCCCCTGGGCTGTGAGCCAGAGGGGCCACTCCTGTGTGGCAGGTGAGTCGTGGGGTCTGTCCTGGGCGGCTGGCAGTGGCTTCCCTCGGAGGTCCTGGCTGGCAGCTGAGTTACACAGCCATTGAAGGCCAGTGGGGGCTGAGTGGCCTGGCTACAGACGGGGCCAGTGGACAGCCACTGCTGGGTGTTGGTAGAAGGATGCTGAGGCCAACGAATTTATGAGACGTTCTAATTGGAAATTGGGACAGGAGACCTAAGCGCTGTCCCTCTGTGCAGAGGGTGCTGGGAGCCCTGTGGTGGAGACGGGGCCGCCCCTCCCTTACCCCAAGGGACCCAGGCCAGGGAGGAGCTCCCGTCCACCCCGTGCTGGCACCATGCAGCCTTAGGAAGGGCCCGAGCCCCTCTGGGACAGACGCCAGGGTTCACGGGGCTTTGGTCAGAGAAGTGACATGCCCTCTCGCTCTGAGAACGTGACCCCCAGCAGAAGAGGCAGCGAGACCGGCCGGGTGTCAACTCACTCCACAGAGACACAATGCCATAAACCTCCCAACGTCCACGACCAACCTGGATTGGACAGTCACACCCAGGACCCAGTGGATTTATGAGAGACAGAACGTTCCAGACCGACGTCCCCCCGTCAGGCAGCCACCCAACCCCAGCCCCTACCCCAGCCCATGTGCGTGGGGTGAAGTAGCTGCGGGAGAAACGCAGGGTCCGGCCTGGGCACCGAGGATGGGGTCAGACAGAACCACTCAGAACCGCCCCCGGCCCTGCTCTGGGTGGACGGGGTCCCTCCTGGGAGCGGGGGCAGAGCGGGGGCCACCACAGCAGATCTGCAGGAGACGCGTGCGCACAGCCTGTTCTTTGCGCTTAGTTCTCACACACCCGCCACAGCCCAGTGGCAACGAACCCTGGCCAGGAGGTACCTGCCCCAGCTCCGCGGTGAGAGCAGGGCAGGCAAAGCTGCAGGGGCCACACCTCTGACATCCGTGTGTTAAAATGCGGCCCAGGGATACAGGGGCTGGACGGGATGTGGGTGCGTGGGCTGTGCCCAGATCCCTGCCGGGGCTGTGTGGGGGTGAGTGGGGGCTGAGGCCAGAGGAAGAGCCTCTCACCCCGGGAGTGTGTGGGGGGGTGTGCTGATTCTCACATATTTACTTTCTATTTTATCACATGGAAACGTCCTGAAATAAAAGGCCACTATCTCCCCCAATAAGGAGCGGGTTTGGTGGATCACCTGCCCACGCCGCCCTGCGCCCCGCCGCCTGCCTAGGTGACACGGGGCCCTCTCCCAACCCCACCCCTCCACACAGGGGTGAATCTGAAGCCCTGGTACCCAGGCCGGGCTTCCACTGTGTTCCCCACCCCCCAGACACCCCTGCGTGTTGTTGACGCTGCCTGCCGGGGCAAGCCCCAGACTCTGCGAATCAAGGGCAAGGGGTGGGCTTGGTCTTTCCCTCACAGGCCCCGCCCACACGCCCTGGGTTCCCTGAACCCCTTCTCAGACCGCTGGAGAGGCTGGGCCCATGGCACCGTCCCTCGAGAGGGCAGGGAGAGTCTCTGCGTTGTCCCCAGGAGGGCAGGGACCCAGCACCAGACCAGGCCACAGAGACCGCAGCTCAGCTGGGGCCTAGGACAGAGGGTGAAGGTGTCCACGAGGTGGCTCTGGAACCTCGTGAGAAAACCAACGTCCGCCTCTCCTTCCTTCCAGCATCACTTTCTCTGCAGTACGGAGCCCACGGGGCCTGCATGCCTTCGAGACCCGTGCTGAGGAGCAAGGAGGGCTGGACCAGGAGCGGGAGAGGAGAGGGTTTCTGCGGCTCTGTGGGTGAGGATGGTCGGGCACAACCCAGAAAGACCACACGGGTCAGGGGAAGACCTGCCTCCTGGGACGGGCGTGGAGGGGACCCCAGCCCCATCTTAGGCTGTCAGAGCAGCTGAGAAACTCGCCCAACTGGGGGTTGTAGAGCCCAGGATGGCTCGAAGGGTGGGAGGGGTCCTGGGAGGCCAGGAGGTATTTGTTTGTGTGCCGTGTCCAGAGGAGCCACTGCTGAGGCCACCTCGCAGCCGGTCAGAGTGGGCACTGTCCTCTGGGACAAGGAACCTGAGCTGTGCTCCGGGCGGGACCTGGGCGAGTCTGGGTTCAGCTGGAGTTTCAGTTTGTTATTCTTTGGTGGAATTCGGGACTGTGGGCCATGCTGGCCGCACCACCCGGAGGCCTGGCTCTGGTCGAGCAGGCTGCCAGCTTGGCTGCCCTCACAGGGCAGGGTGTGGTGGGGCTGGGATTGGCCCGAGGGCTGGCCTGAGCCTGGCAGCCACCCGGGGTCAGCAGGGAGCAAAGGTGACCCCTTTTCCCCACACAGGGCAGAGGTCCTGAAAGCCTCAGGACATCTCAGCTGGAGTCTCACCTCCCTCCAGCAGGACTGGCCCAGGCTGCCTGTCCTGGCGGTGCCCCCAGACCTCACCCCTTGGGTCTCCCCTACCCTCCCAGCCTCCTCCCTCAGACGCCCTGGTCTCAGCCCCTGCAGGAAACAGGGAGTCTGTCTTTTGGAAACGACCCCAGCGTGTGGCTGTTCTTTGCAGACACACCCTCTGCTGGGGAGGAGAGGTCCCCCTGGACCTTGGTTTGGGGCAGGAAATGGGCTTGTCCCTCGTAACCTAGATAAGTGTTTTGCCCTTCAGACTCCAGAATCATTCTTGAGGCCAGGCTCACGTCCCACTTGCTCTGGGTGGCTCTGAGCTTCAGGGCCTGCTCCCCTGAGAACACCTGAGTGAGGGGCTGGGTGCCCCAGACTCAGAGGCCCAGAGGAGGCTGGGCAGCCCTTTCCCTGTCACCCACGGAGCCAGGGCTCCATAGAAGAGAACGTGCCTCCCCTGAATGGGGCGTGGAGGCAAACCCCCTCGGGGTGAACAGAGGGCGTCTTGAAGGTGAGGTGGAGGGGGTGTGGCTTTGGGCCTGGGGAGTGGACCCTGGTGTCCGCACAGTCCCCAGGGCTGCCTAGCGGAGGAGGCTCCAGGGAGCCCTAGAATGGGGCTGGCTTCCAGAAGTGTCCTGAGGTCCAGTGGGAGGTAGGGGAGGAACAAGCGGAGCCCTCACCATCACTGTGGCCTCTGGGGGTGGAGGGCCCTTCCTGGCCTGTTTACCCCTCACGGTGCTGAGGTCAGGGGGGCACCCTCGCTGCAGGAAGGTGACAGGCCTGTCCAGCCCCAGCCCTCTGCCCCCATCCCACAGGGCCAGAGGGTGGGGGTGTGGGCTCCAGCCCAGGAGGGCCCTGAGACATGGGTGGAAAACCACCTGGAACAAGTCCCATATTGTTTCCCAGGGAAGGGGCGCACCCTTCTCAGACCTCACTGGCTAATTTGTGAGCCGGGAGCCTTGCCCGGCCGCCCACGGCCCATCCCTCCCACCACCCAGGCTGGACTGCTCCCGCTGTGAATTTCACAGGCATCTGGATCAAATAACCAGCTGATAGCACGTATAAAATTAGAGACGGAACTCTCCAGAAAGCAGAGGCCACCACGATTCAGTCCAATACTATGCATTCAGGGGCGGGGTACAGCTCACTGGGATTCACAGCGAGAGGGGAGCAATGAGGCTGGGGGCTGAGTCAGAGGGAAGAGAGGGGAGCCTGGGGGCGGGGCGCTGCGGGGGTGGCCCTGAAACAAAGCAGGAAAGGGTTGGGGTGGCCTGAAGGCCTGTCCTGCTGGTGAGTGCGGGGAGTGTGCCGCCTGGGGAGATGCCGCAGGGGTTGGGGGGTGAACACTTCCGCCAGCCCCTCCCCCCACTGCTTAGACCCCTCACCTGCAGTTCCGAGCTTGGCCCGGCCAATGTCTCCACCAGGCAGACAACGGCCCCTTGGGGCAGGCAGCCTCCCTCAAGCCGTGTGTCCACAGCCCCTCCGGGCAGCTGGACGTGGGGTCTGCGTGCTTGGACGGCCACCCAGACCTTAGCGGCCTCCCTGCCCTCCAAGCCTAGTCAGGCCCCACAGGCCACCATACCAGGGCTCTGAGTCCTCCATGAAGACTGATGTACCTGGAAGGGGAACACTCAGGGACTCCAGCCCTTGGGTGATGTTCTTCTCTAGCCTTTGCTGTTTCCAGATGTGTGCCTTAGTCATCTGCACCGACATCTCTCTGCAGGCCTGGGGTCTCAGGGTCTGTGCATTTAAGTTTCTGATAGAGACTCCAAATCTCCTCTCAAAAAAGCTGTTGCCATTCACAGCCCTTCATAGAATATGTCATTGCCCCCCTCTCTTCACCTAAGCAATACTGGATTTTGTCATGTGTTTCAATATCTTATTTTTATGGTTAATGGTGAAGTTGAATATTTTGTTATTAACTCATTTTAATATTTTTTCTGTTCTTACCCTTTACCACTTTTCTATTGGGTTGTTCGCTTATTTCTTATTGATTTGTGGGAGTTCTTTATATATGAGGAATATTAGTACTTTGTGCTTATATTGCAGACACATGTCCGCAGTCTGCTGGTCAACATTTAACTTTCTAACGGTGTTGTTTTCATCACATAGAAGGTTTTAAATTTTACATAGTCAAATTTGTCAATTATTTCCTTTAAGACTTTGGATTTTGGATTTTGTCTGCCTCCTGAGAGTGTATGAATATGCTCTTGTAGCTTCTCCAATGTTTTTATAATTGTGCTTTTTGTCTTTAATCTAAGTTTATTTTGGGGTATGGGGTGAGACAGAATGGAACCATTTTTCCACATTAAATGTTAGATATCTTGAGTGCCGGAGGACACAAATTACAGCTTATGGGCCTGGAGCAGGACTCCGAGTCGGCTTCCCAGGCTGGAATCCATGCCCTGCCTCTGGCGGCTGGTGAGCTGCGCCTCAGTTTCCTCTTCTCCAAGGGTGGATTGTGTGGAGTAGAAGGGCACCATGAACGACTCGGCCCCCGTAAGTGCAGCACCAGGGGGTCCGGGGGGCCCACCACCTCCAAGCAATTCCCTGGGCCCTGCGGGGTCCCCTGCTCCTTCTTGCCTCTTCCAGAAGAGAGGAGGGCGGGATGGGCTGGGAGGGGATGAAGACCCGTTTCTTAAAGGCTCCGGGTGCCCTGGCTAAAATAAGACCAGCACCTATGCTCAGCCCTGCCCCTTACCATCCTGGTGGCCTCAGAACAGAGACAAAGCCCGGGCTGCCGAGGTCCCACAGTGTGGTCATGCCCTGCCAGGCGGACAAACCCAGAGGAGGCCCCCACAGCTGGAGACGAAGGCTGCACTTCTGCAAGCAGAGGGTGCTGGGTGTGGGGCAGAGACGAAAGCAAGTGACAGTGCCCCTCCCCGCCCCAGGGGCAGGTAGCCCCTGCTCACGGATGCAGATGTGTGTCCACCTTCCCCAGAGGCCTGTGTGGTGAGGGGCACAGTGCTGTGGCTGTGAGCCCCTGGCTCTGAGAGGACACCCTCTTGACAAGAGGCCCCTTGTGGCCCTTCCTTCTCCCTGCCCTGGCCTCTTGCCCGGATCTACTGGCGCTGCCGCCAGCTGCCCCTGCAGGGCCTTCAGGAGGCCCTGTGAGCCCCTGGGCGGGCCTCCCTCTCTCTGCCAGCCCTTCTTCTCCAGCGGCTCCTGCTGCCCGTTCTCTGCCAGAGTCTCTCTGCAGCCTGGCACTGGCAGGGGCAGCCCAGTGCCTCGTGCCGTGCGGCTGGTAAACAAATGGTTGTTAATTTGTGTTGAGTGAGCGAGGGGAGAAGCTAAGAGAGGTCGTGGGGTCGGCTGAGGGTGTGGGTGCCGCTGAGCAGGCGAGTCCTGGGAATGGGCCCTGATGCATTTTCCCCAGGATGTCCCCATCAGCCTGGGCCCAAACCACCCTGTCCTGGGCCTGTCCTTGTCTGCGAGAGGAGTGTCTGTGTCCTCAGGAGACCATCGCCTTAAGGATGGCACATGGGCCCCCATGGGCAGGGGGCACTCGGCCCCTCGGCCCCTAGCAGCCCTGCACCCCCACGTGACTCAAGCTGTGGCCTCCTGTGGGCAGCGCTGCTGAGCGAGGTCACAAGTGCAGAAACCTGTCCCACGTCAACCCACGTAAGTGCTTGAGTTTCAGCGGCAGCAGAGATCTGAACCCTTCCTCTGTGGGCACTGCCTCGGGAACTTAAAGAAACAGTGTGCTATTTCTGAAAATAGGTTTGTTCATTCTGCAGAAGGAGGTAACTATTGTTTCCTCTTTTTCAAAACGAGTGGCATGGAGCCTGACTCACCTTTCCAACTTTATTAATTTTTGCAAGACTGTGGAGGCTGAGCTGGGCCTCCCAGCTGCTCCGTGGCAGCCGATATTGCTGAGCTGAGCACAGTTGCAACACTTTCCTGTAAAACGGACTGAAACAGAAGTTGATGTCTTCCTCATATAAGAAATACATAAATCAGTTAAAAATAGTTCTCAAAGCGGATGTGATGATGTCGTGGCTGTCACAGGAAACACATGAATCAGACTCATCCTTGGTTACGGGAAAGTGGAGACAGCCGAGGGTCTCTGGCCCCTCCAGGGCGAATTGGGTGGGGCGGGTCCCTCTGGCTTTGCCCTGCCAGCAAAGGCTGCCCAGGAAGGACAAGTGAAACCACGCTAGCTTTGCTTCCGGGTATGTCCCTAATTGCTAGGAGTTTATTCCTTGAATTCAGACCTTCTTATCAACCAGAGGAGCTGGCTCAAAGGAATACCCGCAATGCACGGGCCTCTACCAGCTGGCCCAGCTCAGGGCTGATTGCCAGGGAGGCAGTTTGCCCGTGGGCCAGTCGTTCACCTGCTGCCTTCATCCTGGTGGGGAAGTCATGGGTGCCACCCAGAGAGCTTGGGTACAGCATGGCCTCTGTCTCACTTATGAAGAATCAAGACCTATGTGGTCACTGGGTGTTGAAACAGAAACTTCACACCGCCCTGTGCGGTCGCCCCAGCCCCAGGGTGTGAGCTGCTGTGGCCGTCGCTGACTCAGCAGAGCGGGTACCAGGCCACTGCGACCCTTGGGGGCTGGGCGGTGGCCGAGAGCCTCCTGCATCCCTCAGTCACCACAGGGAAGGGGACTAGAGGGTGGTGGACCAGCGACACCCAGTGACCGTGGGGTTCGAGGGCCGGGGCATCTAGGACCCTTGGCTACCTGGCCTCAGGTTTCTGTTTCTAGGGTGGAGGGCAGGGAAGAGCCCAGGGAGGGTTAGGGCAGCCCTAACCAGCCAGTCAGTTGACTGTAGAGCCAGGAGGCGAAGTCAGCCTTGAATACAAAGCTCAAGAAAAACTCAGCTCTGAAGCAACTACAGGGTTGAGAACATGAGGTCCCTAAGGGGACACGTAAAACCAGGCTAGCAACTGCTGAGGAAGCTCTGTTCCCTGGGCCCCTCCCTGTGGAGTTCACCCTGGGCTGGGCCTCTCCCAGCTGGGTGGGGGGCTCGGGGTGAGCAGAGGGGAACTGAGCCCGGTAGGAGGCATTTGGGAAGGTGCCCTTCCCAGGAAGTCCCCAAACAAAAACCTGTGGGGATCTCTCAGAAGCTCAAAAACAGTTTTCCTTGCATAGGTTGGGGCCAACGAAAGTTATTTTCCCCAGTTTCAATATTTTCACAGGTCTTTAGAAGCTTTCGGACCCTATGCCCTGAGCTTTAGGGTCTGATGGCTAAAGGAACCCAGGTTCCAGACACCCCTCCTGGGAAGAGGCGCTTGTTCACTCAGCCTGGCCCAAAAGTGAGCCAGTGAGCCTTGTGCTCACCTGAGGCCAATGGGCAGGGAAGAGGTCAACCCCGTGTGCACACACGTGTGCCTGTGTACTCACACATGCCCATGTGTGTGCACATATACACATGCACACACCTTCACATGCATGCACACAGAGACATGCATATGTACATGTACACATGCTCATACATCCTAGCATGTCCATGAGCGTACACACCTGCACACATATGCACACATATGACTTCACACACGCACACACACGCACGCACGCACTTGCAGGCATTCACACATGTGGCTTGAGGAGGAGGGCAGGGTCCGTTCCTCACCGTCTCACCATTCCTCTATCTCGGCCTCGGGACCCAGCAGGTGTGCACTGGCTGTTGGCCACAGGTGTGAGTGAGCTCAGCACCACCTGTGAGCAGACCCCAGGTCTGTGTGCAGTGGGCAGAGTGGGGCAGAGTCAGCATGACGGGGGCTGGCGGGGTGGGCTCGAGCGGCTGGGACTTGCCCGTGGCTCCTGAGTCCTTCCCTGTCCCACACACGCACACTCGCCCACAAGGCTGTGGAGTGGGCATCACTGCTCCCAGTGGGCGGGGGAGGTTCAGAGAGGAGGCGATGGCTCTGCTCTCCACCCCTCCTGCTCCGTGTTACAGACGAAGAAGAGAGGCGGAGGCACCTGCCCAGGACCACAGTAGGGAATCAGAGGGCACAGATGCCATCAGTACAGAACAGGCCCAGCCAGGACAGACTGGGCCCCGCTCCCACTGCCTGACCATCTGGTACACGTAGCACCCTGCCATGCCCCCTGGGGTCGTGGCCAGGGCTGTGAGACTGGAGAGGCCATGAATGTCAGGGTAGCGGAGGCAGACAGGCAAGGCCAGTGGCCGCAGCCCCGACTGTAACTGCCCTGTCCTGGTGCCTCTAGAAGCCGTAACTGCACCGTGGAGCAGTTTCACTGCTGGAGGAGACTGAGCAACACAGGCAGGCTCCACGCCCCGAGGCCCTCTGAGGGGAGAGGTGCTGTGCTGTCCCCCCAATGTCCCCGTCTCTCACCAGGTACAGGGGCTCCAAAGTCTAGAAGAATGCAGAGGCAGCCCCTCCCCTCTCCATCTCCCTTGCCCCTTGGCCACACTCACCTCTTCTAGCACCTTCTCACAGGGGCAGCTCCTGGAGCCGGCAAAGGTGACCCTCAGGATGGTCTGGTTTCTGCCCAAAGTGGTTCAGCTCTCAAAGCCCCCACACAACGTCAGCCAGCGGGCGGGCACGACTTTGGGCTCTGCCACCAACTGGGCCATTCAGCCTGTGCACACTTTTCTCCCTCTAACTGGAGCTTGATTTGGCCCGTGCCTGGAATGACTCTGATCCACAAAGAGGGCTTAGACTCCTGCCAGCAGCAGGTGGAGGCGGGAGTGTGGGGAAGCTGGGCTCACGCCAAGCGGCCAGGCCCCTCTGTGAGCAGCTCCCTCTGCCTCTGGGTGCTCTCGTCAGGACTCCCCACACCCAGAAGAGCAGGGCTGGCTGCGCTAGCCTCCTCCGTAGGAGTCCTCGATGTCTCGTGGCTGAGAGGCCCTTAAGACATTCCCAGGCACCCCCAAAACTGGAACAGCCCAGACGTGGGGGTGCTGATCCCTCCCAGAACAGCTGGGCACAGGGCTCCTGTGGGAGATCTGCAAAGCGAGCCGGGGTCTCGCCTGTGCTGACACAGATGCAGTGCGAGGGTCCCCGCCCCCGGGAGGCACCGCAGGCTCTGTGGCCGCCCCTTCTCAATGTCTGGCTGTGGGGATGGGGGGGCTGATTCAGCTGCTGCTGTGCTTGCCTCATCCTGGTCACCTGCTGGGGGCTTCGTGGGCCTGGCCCTCCACGCCCCTGTGCTTCCCACAGGCTCGAAGGTGCTGGGCTGTCCCCAGGAGGGTGGATGAGCCTGTGGCCCTAGGGTCCTGCCCTCATCAGAGCTGAGGCCACCACCAGGGAACAGCACCAGCTTTCAGGTGTGGGAGCCAGGCCCGCCTGTGGCAGGAGCAGAGTCACAACGTGGCTGGCTCTGAGGGCCGGGCGGGTCGGGTGCAGCCTGGAGCCTGCTGGGGCTGAGTCACCCTCTGGCTCAGGAAGCCCGACCGCATGACTTCCAAACTGATGCAACTTGGACGTTCTGCTGAGTGTGAGCTGTTACTGCTCCTTCTGAAGTGAGGGAGAGCTCGGGGTTTCTCTGCGCACCCCCTTTCGAGGATGGTTGGCCTCTACGGTCAGCAGGGGTGGCATCGAGGGTCTTGTGGGGAGAAACCAGGAAGGAGATCTCAGTCCCCTGGCCAGTCCATGAGCTGGGCAACTCTGGGGCCTTCTCTCTGCCTTGGCTGGACCACGCTGGGGCGCGGACCAAAGGAAAGGAGCCTGCAGAGGTGACCCTCAGGATGGTCTGGTTTCTTTTGCACTTCTACCCTGTGCAAGGACCATTCTCATTCCTGGTACCTCCCCAGAAACCTCTTCTGCACACACTGTCACCCCACACGGCACACAGTGAGACCCAGATCCACATGAGGGCCCCATAGGAAGCAGGTGACAGCAAGTGGCTCCTTTCCCATCAATGGCTAGGAGCCCACTCTGGGTGGGACTTCTGGGAGAGGGTGACAGTCCCTGCCGACTTCTGAGAAGGGGTGATTTCCTGCTTTTGGGGTCAGCACAAATTGCCTTTCCAGAAAACCTGCAGAGGGCTGCACTTATGTTTTACTTTCTTACAGATTGTTGATGGGACCTGGGACTCCTGCCTGGATAGGGTGTGACTGAGAAATGAATGAGAAAAGTGGAGGGAGGAAGGGTACGTGCCAGCTGTTGCTCTGGCCTTTCTGTGTTGATGTGGATACTTGGTGAGAGGAAGATCTTGAGGTCAGAGTGGAGCCCCATCACACTCGGGAGGGTGCATCCTGGGCTATGTGTATGGGGGCAAAGATGAGTAACCAGGGTCGTGCCATCAATGGACCGGCAAGAGCTGGGGCATCTCTATCTGCAGACACCGGTGCTCCCTCAAGCAGGAGAGATGGTATAGAACCATGTTGTAGATACATTTTTGAGAAAACTTGTCTGACTATGAAAGAATTGGGAAAAGACAAAGCTACCGACCCAGAGAGATACAATAACACACACCCACGTGGTACAGACACACATGGCACATGCACACCCAGACAAATGTTCTCACACAGAGAATGTGCCACATCACACACAAGAATTCACAAAGAACAACCATATCACACGTGTGTTCTCACACACAAGAGCATAGCACATCACGCACACGGACTTACACACGCAGAGAACACACGGCATCACACATGTGGACTCACACGGAGGACATCACACACACACACACACACACACACACATCCTTCCTCTGCGTGTATCCTTGGCCTGGTGAACAGGCTGAAGACCCAGTGCTTCAGCAGATCCAAGGCCACGGGACAGGGGGACAGAGCCGGTGGGCTCGTCCACACGGACCCCAGCCTCGGACGGCCGCTGCCAGGGCCCCGGGTCCTGCTCCCACCTGAGCCTGCTCTTCATCCATGACGCCTAGGTGGGGCCACACCCGAAGCATCAGCCCCAGAACATGCACGATGGAAGCAAAACACAGGCAAGCGGCGGGGCGGGTGGCGCACGGTGGACCCGACCTCCGGCCGCCTTCCCGGACACCCTCCGCTGGCCGCGGCCGGCCTAAGTGGGACAGCCTGACCCTCGCCCCGGCCGCTCCCGCCCAGCCGCTGGGGCACCCAGGACGGTCCGGGCGCGTCGCCGCGGGGAGCGGGTCCCTCGGGGGCAGGTCGCGCTGCCGCCCTCGCGCTCTCCTGCAGCGCCGCCTGCCGGCCGCGGGGCGCCCCGCTGCCCGCCCGCCCGCTCCGTCTCCGCGGGGCCGCAGGGCGGGGACCGGGCTCGCTGCATTCGGCCCGCCGCGTTCGGACTGCGGGCGGCGCTGCGGGGCTCCAGGGGCCAGGACAAGGCCTCCGAGCTCGGAGGACGGGAAGGGCAGCGCGGAGGCCCAGCCCGGCTCGCTCTTAGCGGTAGGGCCGGCTGCCGCCCTCCGCCAGCGCCCGCCCCTGCCGGCCCCGCCCTGGGAGAGCCAAAGGTCCGGGACGGCGGACCCGGCCCTGCGGGCAGGCGAACCGTGGTGCGCAGGCTCCCGCGGGGGCTGGGCGCGGCTGGTCTCACGGACACACCGGGGGTGCCAAGAAAGGCACGGTGACCGCACGCCAGACCCAACGGGGCCCTCCGCAGGACCCCGAGACAGGGAGCAGTGCGGGGGCTCGGGCAGCACCCTTCAGTGTGGACGACGCCGTCGGGGGGCTGCCGCGGAGTGGCCCGCGAGCGTGCGCCGTGCGGTGTGCCGCTCGGCCCGAACCTCCCCACCGCCCGCTGCAGCCCCGCAAGCCCCTCCGGACCTGGCGACAGCCCTGCCGGCGAACCTGGGCGCTCCCGCGTTCTTCAGGGGCGCTGTGCGTTCTCCGTAAAAGCCGACGCACTGGAAACAAGCGTGGGGTGTAGGTGCACCTCAGAGAGCAAATGAGAGTCGAACCGGGTGTCCAGGACTCGCAGATACAACCTGTCATTCTGTCCGGCTGTGTCCACTCATTCCTCCCTCAGCCGGTTTCTCAGCCCAGGCCCGGGGAGAGGTTTCCCTCACCTAGAATCCTGGGCTGACCTTTGCCACCGCGACCCCCCACCAGCGGCTTTGCTGTCATGGAGACCTACCGATGACTGGGTGGTGCTCGGCCCCTCTGGCCACCTGGTCCCCCAGAGCAGCCGTCGTGCTCACCTTAGGGAAGGCAACAACATGCCTCACCCCCATTCACATTTTAGAGCGCTTAGAGCACTTTTGGAAACAATCTGCTTTGTAGAGAAGGAGAGTGAGGCCCTTGGAGCAGATGAGACACAGTCCCCATTTGACACAATTGCTTCGTCTTTTCTCCCCCAGCTCTGACCCTGGGAAGCTCTGACCCTGAGAGAGATCTGACCTTCAGCGGACCTGGGACGACTCAGGCTCTAGGAAGCTCTAACTCCAGGATATATCTGACTTTAGGCAGCTCTGACACTGGGATATATCTGACCTTAGGCGCTCTGACCACAGGCAGTTCTGACCCTGGCATAGATCTGGCTTTAGGCATCTCTCGCTCTGGGCAGCTCTCACCCTGGGTGGATCTCACCATAGGTGGTTCTGACCCTGGGATAGATCTAACCTTGGGCAGCTCTCACCCTGGGCAGCTCCAAGCATGGGGGCTGCACCCTCCACTGAGATAGCCACTACCACCCCCAGCAGGCCTCAGCTGCCCGGTGCTGGGGCGCACTGTTCGGGGCTGCCTGCTGGGGTTGGTGCAGGGAAGCTTGGCTCTTGTCCCCCTCATCGTGTGGAGTCTACGAGTCAGGGCCTCCTCCCTCGGCCAGGCTGGGAGGCAGCAGGCGGTTCTCCTATAGGGCCGTCCACCACAGCCTGGGGGAGCCTCTCCTCCTCTGCTAGAGAGGGCAGTTCTCACAGGAGAGTCCAGGACATCCCTTTCAGTTCTCTGACTTGTGGTTTTTCTACCAAAAACTTTGCATTTTCTTTACTCCCCTTAGAGAGCCCTGGAGGGAAGAGTTTTAACTGGCAAAAATCAATCGAAACCATCCTGGGTAGGTCAGAGGCAGATGCCCCCCCTTGGGCAAGCCCATAGCCCCACGGAAGCACCCTCGCTGCCTCAGCCCAGCCCAGAGTGGAAGCCAGCTCAGCGTGTGCCCCGTGGGTCCTGAACACACGCTCCGGCGTGGGCCAGACACGGGAGCTGAGTCTTGCTGGAT
Organism: Avahi laniger; assembly: GCA_963575035.1. Classification (NCBI taxonomy): domain Eukaryota; kingdom Metazoa; phylum Chordata; class Mammalia; order Primates; family Indriidae; genus Avahi; species Avahi laniger. The sequence goes on along the minus strand of CAUYSK010054921.1, from coordinate 16,111 downwards.
ATCCCATCAGGGGCGCAGGGATGAGCTCAGCCGCCACTCCAGTTCACGAGGTGGCTTTGTGGGAAATAAGGTTGGATTTTTTTTTCTTGTAAAGTTATATATTATTCATTTAAAATTTTAACTTCACTTTTGAGTTATCATTCAGTAAAATTGCTGTTTTTTTGGTATACAGTATGAATTTATTCATACACAATCCATACACTTTCATAGACTCATGTAAAAACATTGTGGGTACAGAACAGCCACATCACCCCAAACTCCTCTTATAGTCACACCCTCCCCCCACCAACCTGGCCGCCATCCCGTCGTTTTGTCTTTTGTAAATAAAATCACACAGTCTGGAGCACTGGAGCCTGGCTCCTTCCATCAGCATGGTGAGATTCATTCGGGCTGTTGTCTGTGTCAACAGCTCCTTCCTCTTCTTGCTGCATAGTATTAATAGTCCATGGTGTGGCTGCACCACGGTGTTTACTCACTTACCCGACTGAAGGATATCTGGATTGTTTCCAGTTTGGGACAATCGTTGAATAGAGTTGTTTGGACATTTGTGCACAGGTTGTTGTGTGAATACGAGTTTTCATTTCTCTTGAGTAAATACTCAGAAGTATAATTGCTGAGTCATACAGTAAATATATGTCCACTTTATAAGGAAGTGCTGAACTGTTTGGGAGGGTGGCCCTATCCCTTGTATCCCTCCTGATCATGACGAGAGTGCCTGCTGCTCTGCGTTCTTCCAGCACTCAGTATTGTCAGGGCTTTCATCCCAGCTGACTCAGCAAGTATGAAATGGTACCTCACAGTGCTTTCAATTTACATTTCCCTAATGTCTAACATAAACATCTTTTCATGGGCTTATTTGCCATCTGTATACTTCTTTGGTAAAGCAGCTGTTCAAGTCCTTTCCCCAGTTTTTTTTTTTACCGTTGGATTTTGAGAGTTCTTTATATATTCTGGATACAATTCCTTTGTCAGATATGTGATTTGCAAATATTTTTCCCAAGTCTATGTCTGTGTTCTCATTCTCTTAACGGTGACTTTTGCAAAACAAAAGTTTTTAATTTTGCTGAAGTCTAATTTATCATTTATTTCTGTTACGGATTGTGCTTGTGATGTCATAGTTAGGTACTCTAGGCCTAACCCTAGTTCATGAAATTTTTTTTTTTTTTTTTGAGACAGAGCCTCACTGTGTTGCCAGGGCTAGAGTGCCGTGGTGTCATCCTAGCTCACAGCAACCTCAAACTCCTGGGCTCTAGTGATCCTTCTGCCTCAGCCTCCTGAGTAGCTGGGACTACAGGCATGTGCCACCATGCCTGGCTAATTTTTTTTTTCTATATATTTTTAGTTGTCCAATTAATTTCTTTCTATTTTTAGTACAGAAGGGGTCTCGCTCTTGCTCAGGCTGGTTTCGAACTCCTGAGCTCAAACAATCCGTCCACCTCGGCCTCCCAGAATGCTAGGATTACAGGCGTGAGCCTACGCGCCCGGCCTAGTTCATGAAATTTTGTCTATGTTTTCTTCTAAAAGTTTTATAGTTTTCTATTTAAATCTATGATTCTTTTTAAGTTAAGGATTATGTAAGGTGTGAGGTTTGGATCAAGGTTCATTCTTTTTGCATATTGCTGTCCAGTTGTTCCAATACCATTTATAAACACCAACATTTATTGAGGGCATTCGTTTTCTTAAAATCCCCAAATGGCTTTCCATTTCCCTTAGACAAAAGTCCTTTCCGGCAGAGTTGGGTTCCCACTCCTCTGCGAGCTCCTCCCCACGTGATGCCAGCCCCTAAGCTGTTTTCACCACTCACGTCTCAGCCTCCATGTCCCTTCAGCCCCCACCAAGGGGTGTAGGGCCCCCCACAGGCCAGCACCCCCACTGTGAGGTGAAGCAGGGAGCAGTGGGCCAGGCAGAGCCAGGCTCAGGTCTGACCCATGCTTCAGGCAGGACATTTTTGCCAGAGTTGGTGGCTGGAGGGACAGGAGGGAGGGAGGAAATCAGAAGGGAGGCAGGTTTGCTCGTACAGGTGAAGAGGATGAGGGCATGGAGCAGGGAGGAGAGACGTGAAGGGCAGCGCTCAGCTGACTGGGCCCAGTGGGTGACCAGAAAGAGGTGGATGTGGTTGACAGATCCTCTGCCTGGGGACCAGGTGTGGCCAACATCTGACTGTCACAGCCATAAAACCGAGAGTGCTGTCTGGGAGGCTGGTCAGCAGCGAGGAGAGTGGAGCGGGTGGTGGGGGGCGGCAGAGGGAAGTGAGCATGTGCTTGCTGGCTTCAGGATGTCAGCCAGCTGGCCCAGCTCTGTTTCCTTGTCTCGTCCACAAAGCAGGGCTGACGTGAGCCCATCACGCATGGGCAGTGTAAGGAAGCATCTTGCTGTGTGCTCAGCCCACTGACCCAGCAGTTCTCCCACCTCAAGGACTGCCCAGGCAGGTGTGGACAGGTGAGGTGCAGACCAGCGAGAGGATGGTGGAAGATGTGGCCAAGGCGAGCTGTCTGCTCTGAGAACACCTGCGTGGCCCAGAACTGATTCCGGGAAGGAGGAACCTCCTTCCTTCCCAGCAGCAGGTACTCTGGTCCTGGGCCACAGCTGCAGCCGAACTCGGACCCACCTTTGAGCTGGTCTAGCGAGGCCGTGTGCTCGTGGGAACCGATTGCCATGATTTCTGGGCTCCAATAAATGGTATTTCAATTGAGTGTTGAGGAGTTAACGAGAGGTGTCACTTCAGACAGTAAACACCCTCCCTGGGTCTCTGTAGGGCCGAGAGACACACTGCCCCAGCCAGAAGGTCAGTCAGACGGGGAGTCTGCATTGCCTATAAGGTCCAGAAACCCAGTGGAAAACCCCACAGCCCACATCAGTGAAAAGTAACTCGTTTCAGTGGCATCTCCACAAGCCACACATTTCCTGCATCTGCCTTTAAAGTCAAGAACCTGAAACTGAATAAACCCCAGCAAGCGATGGAAAACACCTCACTCGGTTTGACTGTGGCAGGTAAAGGGAAAGGTGGATGGAGATGGATGGCTGCAGTGGGCCGACCAGGTGCAGACACTGACACTGCCCTCTGTGGAGGAAACACAGCCCCTCTGGGAACCAGGCCCAGTGCTGCATCCTGAGGGACCCAGGCCTCTTCCCATCAGGTCCTCTGCCTGGGATGCTGTCCCCCCCTGTCTCTGGGGACCGGGCCCTCCCCTGACCTGCCTGGCTGTGCATCTCTCTTGCACAGCAGAGGCTCCGCCAAGGCCATTGCTGAATGTCCTGGTTGCCCTCTGCTTCCAGGGAGGGGGCACTTAACTTTAGGGTTCACACCTTGGCAGTCTGGCCCTGCCCCGTTCCACACCCCAGCTGGGTGGAAATGGGGGTCTCCTTCCACTGTGGCCCCCAACAGTCCTGTCTTCCCAGCTCATGCCTGCTTCCCAGACCCAGGTACCACCACATTTTACTTTTTATGGAAAGACACAATTATAAGGACAGAAAACAGATCAGTCCTTGCCAGGAGGTGAGTGAAGGGAGGGGAATTTACTACTTAGGGTCCAAGCTGCGGACATTCCCGTTGGGTTCTGGAAAGCGGCACATGATGTGTGTTGGACAACACAGGACTGGACGTCCTAAAGAGCGACCTCAGCTGTGTCAACAGCAAGGTCAGCAGTGACGCTGCAGCTGCAAGGAGACCAAGAGCAGCACCGGCGCTGGGACGTGGGAGGTCCTGGGTGGGTGCAGACGGACATGGGAATACGGGTGCATTCGGTGGCAGGACAGCCTCACGGAAAGGTGGGCAGAAGGAGCTGGCCTGGGTGGAATAACGTTTTGACTAAAACTGGAAAGAAAAACCAACTCTATATAAACACTCAACTCCAGTTGGTAAATTTATTTCCTGTGGTCGTATGGGTTAGTAATTCTGAAACTACTTTTATGTGTACTAGGATTTCACAAATAAGTGGATATACCATGGGGATAAGAGTTAGGTCCTCACAGTCAGATAAGAAAGCCCCGGATTCACCAGGGGAGCAGGCCAGAAGGAACTCCGTGGTGTCGATTACAGTAAGATGTATCAGTGTAAACTCACACTTACATAACACATACACACAGATAGTTCAATCATACATATGAACACATATGTGCGCACACACACAGGTCAGTACACATCTGTGTTTCCTAGCTTTGTTCTCCAAGAGGCCTGGAGGCATGTGACACCCTAGCAATGAGTGCACGCCACGCTCAGATGTCAGCTTCTAAATATCATCTTCCATAAAAGGAGCCAGGCCTCTTGGAGCAATGGCTAATACCAGGGCTGAGGCACAGGAAATACAAGATGAGCCTGGAACATCTTATAGTCCCAGAAAATAAGGAAGTGCTCAAACCCCGCCTCCCCAAACACACAAAAAGATGTAGGCGTTTGCAAAGGACACAGGAGCCAAAATGAAAGAGTTCCCAGTTGGTACAGCTGGAACGATTTGAGTACACACATAAAAAATGAATTGTAACCCAAATATTAAAATAAATATCCATGAATTCATACAATATAAATAACAATTCAATAAATTAAAACCGCGGGAAGGGACAAGCCTTCCTCACAGGCGAATTCCAAACAATAAATGTAGATTGAATGAGGAAATAGCAAGCCACCATTGGATCCCGCAGTAGCAATGCTACAAGCAAGATCCACAGATGAATGCTAAAATTACTTTGCGAAGCTTTAACGAAGAAGAAACTTGTATGGTTTCAAAGTATCTCCCTCCAGATAGTCATTAATTACTGTGGTAGTTTAACACGTGTCCAAATCTGTTGATGCTCCTCCTCTAGGAATTGGGATTCAGGCTGGACTTAGTGACTTGCTTCTTATCAGCAGGGCACGGAAAGAGAAAACCAGGGCTTTATGGTGGGGAAACCTGGCATACTCCACGTCCCAGCCAGGTGGTCACGACCCAGACCACCAGTGAGGCGCGTGTGGCTGTCATGGGCCTTCACAGGACGAGAGATGAGGGCACTTCACCTCTGCGGAGCTCTTCCCCAAATCCATGACCCCAATCTAATCAGAGAAAACGTCGCGCAAACCGCGGTTGAGGTGCATTCTGCAAAATACCCGAGCAGCGCTCTGCGAAGGTGCCAAGGCTGTAAGACGAACGAAGGGTCACAGGTAGAAGGAACTGAGAACACCCGGTGCCGGCAGGTTGGCTGGGGGGACTGCGCCGTGTCGGCATCTCAGTTTCTGCCAGGATGTCATGGCTGCCCAGGATGCTAACGCCAGAGGAAGCCGCCAAAGGGCCCGTGGGAACTAGCTGTGCTGTCTTTGCGATTCCTGTGGACATCTATTTTTCTCAAAATAAAACCACGCACCACCTGCACAACCGGAAGGAGAGGGGGCCTCAGGCATGGGGTTGGTGCTCAGCAGGTGGCTCCCAGTCAGAGTCCTTGTCACACCTGCCACACAGGGCCACAATTCCTTACTGGAATTCTTGGGACCAGATGCATTTTGGAATTCAGGACATTTCTTGATTTCGGAGAAGGTGAGGGGTGGCTATTGGGCAGCCTCAATGTCTGCTGCTGCATGTTGGCCCTAGAGGAAGCCTGCATCCCTGGGCCAGTTCTTTGCTTCCACCTAAGAGACCTTCCTTCAGTACGTACTTTGCAAATCATTCTCAGTGACCCCCCATGAGCATCCTGCTTTGTTGGGAACATACCTGAGGCCCTGTAGAGGGTCCTTGGAATGACACCTTGGAGCCGTCACTGTCCCTCCCCACCCACTCCCTGCCGCAGCACCAACGGGGGTAGCTGGAGAATTTGGTGGCAATCTCCCACCGGAGGTCTCCCTGCCCCAGGGTGCAGGCGCACTGAGCTCTTGAGAGCAACTCACGTAGAGATGCAGACTCTGTAGCCACCACCTTGGGTGTACTTGTGTGATGGCAGCAGCCTGTCATCTGGGAATCCAAGGGGTGGTGGGTTTTTTTGGTCCTGTTTTAATTAAACCTCCTGGGTGAGATACTCTCAGATACCAGGAGGTCTTCCAGGTGGTCTGCTCCTCCCGGGGGTTCTCCTTGGTGGGCTTTATCAGCAACAGGTGGGAGGTGAGTTCGGCCAAAGCAAGTGGCCAGCAGGAGTGTCTGGAGAAGAGCTACAGCTACTACGTGTCCGCGATCTGTCCACAAACATCAGCCCCTGAACCCCCAAGTGTTTCCAGACAAGGACCTGAGGCTCAGCCAGGTTAGGCCAAGGTGAACCCCAGTGCTGGGCTTCAGCCCAGATCTGCCTGGCGCTGCGGCTGTGGCTACACCAATGTCCACTGCTGGCCTGGTCAGTTGCAAGATGAGTGGTGCAATGGCCAAGGTGGGGACCCAAGGTCCCCTTGCTGCAGAGGTGGCTGGGATGGCACCGGAGCCGATCACAGTCCTGAAGGACCCAGTCCCAAATGCTGTAATCCCAAGTGTTGAAATCCCAATACTTTATCTTTTATTCTTTCTTGAAAAAAGAAAGATCCAAACAACCAAATTAATTGGCTCTTCACAGTTGTGCCCTGCTGGGGCCTCTCCACAGGTAGCCTCAGAGACAGGGGGTGTGGAGGGCATTCCTCATCACTGTGGCTGCGGAGCTGCTGCCCACCCCACCAGGCTGTCTCTGCCATCTTAGGGCTCTCAGATGACAGGTGGGGGATAGCTTCCAGAGACCACACCTGAAACTGTCCCCTCTGCACACAAGGAAGGCCCTGATTAATGGCCAGCGAATTACTCCTCAAAGCCCAGAAACAGAAACTGTCTTCCCAGAACCAAGCCAGTTTTTCCTGCCTGTCCAGTTTGGGCAGCCAGGGGAAGCAACCAGAAACCCAGTATGCAGTAGAGGGGTGGTGGTGTAAGTGAAGGCGGGAGGGGATGGGGAGGAGGAGGGAAGGGAAACCCGGGGCCCCAGGTTCCCCAGGCTTCCTGCCACTGCCCCGGCATGGGGGACAGAGGTCAAGGACCACAGCCCTGGCCCCTCGAGCCGGGTGGCCCAGCACTAGCCTCCAGGTGGGTCCTCGCTGTCTCCTTGGTCTCAGGACTCCCTTCTCCCTGTTCCCCTCCAGCTCTCGAGGTTCCTTTTCAGTCTCCAGGTGCTGCAGGTTCCTACTCCCCCAACTTCGAATGTTGGGATGCCCTGGGCTCACCTCCTTGTGTGGCCTTTCCCCCTACACTTAATACCATCCCTACACTGGCAGCTCAGAGCTTCTTTCCTGGTTCTAGCTGCTTCCTCCACCTGGATGTCCCTTGGGTGCCTCACACGTGCTATGTTGAAAGTGGAGCTCCCACCCACCCCTGAAACCTGTCTTCCTGTCTCAGTAATGCCACACTGGACTCAGCCCTGTGTCACAAACTCCACATCCACCCTCGATTTCCCGATGGCTCCATCTTGCAGTGTATTCCAAATCCACCATCCTCAGCCACGTGGCACCGCCCCCCATCCCGGCCTAAGCCACTTCACTTCAGCCTGGATTGTTGTCATAGCCTCCCAACGTCCAGCTGTCCCTCCTTCCTGCCACAACCTTGCTCTCCACCCAGCAGCCAAAGGGTTATTGGAAAAAGAAGCCCAGGTCATGACCCTCTTCTCTCATCCCATCTGCAATGAAACCCAAGTCCTCCTCATGTCCTGGAAGTCCACACGGGGTGGCTTCTGCTGCCCCTCCATCCTTACTGCCCTCCAGCTACCCTGGCTCTGGCCCTCCCCACCCATGAACTCCTACCTCAGAGAGCCCTTCCTGCAGGTATGTGCTTGGCTGGCTTCTGTCCACGTCTTATCTTCTTTTGATGACCGTCTCCCACCAAAAACTGAAGTTCCGGGACTCTGGGACCTCACTATCCTGCCTCTCCAGCAGCCAGAGTGATGGCTTAGTCGGTGCTCAGTATTCAGTGAATGGCCTGAATCTTAGAGTGGGGACTCTGTAAGCCCCGACCTGTGTCCCAGCTGGAGGGGCCAGTCCTGAGCCCCACCCTGGATCAGGACAGGTCCCCTACTTGGCTCCCGCTCCTGCCTAGCTGCACAGGCCACCAAGCTACTAACTGCAGGAACCAGACCTTCATACATGAAGTCCCACTGTCCTCTTCACAGACCCCATTTTCTTCAGCTGAAAACCCTCTCCTACCCTCTGAAGCTCACTTAATGGTTCAGGAGACCGTCAACAAGGCCCTCATCCAGAGGACGCTGTAGCACAGCTGTGTCTGTGGGGCATAGAGGCAGCTTCTTCAAAGGGACATCAGTAAGCAGATAGATGGTGGCCTGGGAGATACAGGGCTCAGTGAGGCTTAGGCAATAACCAGTTCAGGTGGAGTCCATGTTCTGGACCCTTTCCACAGGGAAGAGGGGTCTTCTCTGATGCCCTGGCCCCAGTGGCACATGATGACAGGGACCTTGATCATCACTGGCAAAGTCCCATCTGTCTGGGCCTCACTGGGAGAGATGGAATCCCCCATGAGACCGACTACCTCCAGGTATTTGTGCCCCCTCCCCGTGCCACCTCCCCTGCCCTAGCAGGTGGCTCTGGTCAGCCAGCTGGAGTAGCAGCTAGGGTGGAAGCTTTGAGGCCAGTGCAGGTCTGATCTGAAAGATGCTCTGTTGAGAGTCAGTGTGTGTCCAGAGGCTGCTTCTGCCAACTCGGATGCCTGAGTGTGATAGCAGAGTCCTCAGCCCCGAGATGGACACATGGTGCGCTGGTTAGGTCGCTGAGAGACTGGTTGTGTTGCTTCTGCACCAACAGTGCTATTAGTCCCCAGTGCAACCTGGCACTTCCTTATTTTCCAGTGGCTGCCTTGGGAGCTCTCCTCTCCACTACACTCCAAAGTTCCAAGTTCCTGGAACACGGATGCCTGTCCAAAAGCCCCTCTTATTCCCTATGCACCTGGCATGGAGCTGGGAGGAGGTGCAGGTGTAGCCAGAAGGGCTAGATAAAGAGAAGGGGATTTAAGTTCAAGGGATGATCATCCACTGTGCACCAGGTCTCCGTGCATTATACCCTTGCTTGTTGGGGACCACAACCCTGCTTTACAGTTAGGAAACAGCAGCTCAGAGACTTTAAGTAACTGGCCTAGGACCCCACAGCTGGACGGTGACACCCCCAGAGTCGTCTGTGTCTGTTAAAGCCGAGTTGAGTTTCTGGTCTCAGAGCACCTCCCTAAAACTGTGATCCAAAGCCTTTCCTGATGAAGCACATAACTGGAGAAACAAAACACAAACTAAATAGCAACGATCAAACAGAACAGAGTTAATTGGCTGAAGAACAAGAGCAGACGCACCTGGGCCCAGCCAGGCTTGGAGCTCGGTGTTGCCCTTGACTCTGCTGCCACCAGGCGCCTGCATAGAGAAGTGGACCAGAAACCACAACGATTTTCTTCAGCCCCAGCTGAATATTTTTGGGTCAAGTAACCCTTTCAAAATCTGCTTAATGTGGGAAAAGCTTTCCTCTAAGGAAACTGCACACACCAACCTCAGGAAACGTCGATTTCCTTACGCCTGTGAAGGGACTCAGTCTCAGACACCTCATGCAAAGGCCTCTCATCCGAAGGCACCTGGAATTGGGATTTGGTCAGAAGGGTACAAAGCTGCCTCGAGGTGAGAACACAACAGAAATCCAAGAACAGATCCCTGATTCTATGAAAATGTACTGGATATAGTGGGGGCATTTCAAATCAGTGGGCAAACACAGACAGTGTGATAACGGTGTTGGGATAAATACTCAGCTCTTGCTCCTTAAGAAACCACTCCAAACTTTAGTGAATTAACACAACATCATTTATTTGCTCACAATTCTGTGGGTGGGCATTCGGGCTGGCTCACAGGGCAATGGCTTTGCTGGTCTCACCTGAGGTCACTGGCATGCTTGTAGTTGGCTGGGACGACAGAGGTGAAGTGGCCATGTTCCTCCAGCAAGCAGCAGTTGGGCCCTGACTCCTGCATGGGGCAGCTAGTCTCCAAAGACAGGAGAGATGCCAAGCCCCAGTGCACAGGTCACAGCGTCTGTGTGCATCACACTTGATAATATAACACAGCACAGAAAGATCAAGGCATGGAAAGATGGGCCCCATCTCTTCCTGGGAGAGGAGGCAAAGAGCACATGAGGAGCTGGGAGCATTTTGTGGCCACATTTTTTTTTGCAATCTACCAGACTTGGCGTTTTGAGAAAATAATTAACAGAAAAATACCTCTAACAGGCAATTCGCCAAAATGAGCTCCCAATTGGAGTAGAATTGAGACATAAAAAACGAAACTGGGGGCTGGGTTTGGTGGCTCACACCTGTAATCCCAGCACTTTGGGAGGCTGAGGCAAGAGGATTGTTTAAGCCCAGGAGTTCGAGACCAGCTTGGGCAACATAACAAGACACTGTCTCTACAAAGAATAGAAAAATTAGCTAGTTGTGGTGGTGCATGCCTGTAGTCCCAGCTACGCAGGGGCTGAGGTGGGAGGATCGCTTGATCCCAGGAGTTTGAAGCTACAAGTGAGCTGTGATTGCATCACTGCACTCCAGCCTGGGTGGCAGAGCAAGACCCTGTCTCTAAAAAAAAAAAATAAAAATAAAAATAAAAGAAAGAAAGAAAGAAACTGTGACAGATTTTAAGGACAGTATTGCAATACTGGTGAATATTTTTATGTTCTTGGAGGAGAAAAGACTCTTAGTGGCATAACATTTATGTGAGAAACCATAATGAAAAACTTATTTACTTGCATTCATAAAAATTAAAATTATTCATTAAAAACATCATGAACAAAATTAAAAGTCAAAATGTATTCTGGAAAATTATTTACAACATATATGTCAGAAAAAAAGACTTAATATCCTTAATATTTTGAGAGTTTATATCAGAAAGAGAACAGCAAATGACATGATCAAAACTTGATCAAGGACATGAAAAATAGCTGGCAGTTAGTGTGTTTTCTGAATGAATAGTCAACAGCACATGAAAATGTGCTTGAGCACATGCTGTGTAATCAAAGAAATGCAAATTAAAACAGCAAGCTGTCATTTCGCTTACTGAATTGGCAAAGAGTTTTATGTTTATTATATGTATTTTAATGACAGTGCCCAATATTGGCAGTAAATGATAAATGGTGAGCAAATAGGAGCCTTAGAACCACACCCCTCAGGCCAATGGTGTCTTGTGCCAACCTGTAGATTCATTCCTTCAACCAGTGTTTACTGAGTACCTACTATGTTCTAGGCCTAAGCCCTGGAGGTTTAGCCTCCACTGAGAAGGCAACCTTTGCATGAAGACCTGCCTGAAGGAGAGGAGTGAACCGGGTGGATGTCTGTGGATATCCTTCTCGGCAGAGGAGCAGCAACATGAGTCCCAAGGTGCGAGCACGTCGGACATGTTCAGGGACCAGCTGAGGGTGAGAGGTGGGGAGGAGGTCAGACGAGATGGGGGTGGCGCCGTAGGGATTGACAAACAACACGAACACTTTGAGTTTTCCTCTGAGTGCAACAAGAGCAGAGGAGGAACGTGGTCTGGCTTGGGCATGAGTGGCTCTCTCTGCTTGGTGTGTTGAGCAAAGACTGAGGTGCCAAAGTGAAAGCAGAGATCCGTTAGGAGTCTGCTGCAACAATCCAGATAAGGAGAGGTGGCGGGCCTGGGGTATAGTGCAGGATAAGGAAACAAGCAATCTGATTTTGGAAACGTTTGGAGCTCGTCCAGGAGGATTTTCTGGGGAAAGAGATGTCTTCAAGCTTCTGGCCCAAGCCGCTGAAAGGATGGAGCTGCCCATAATGGTGCTGGGAAAGCTGTGGAGCAGCAGGTTTGAGGAGAGGATCAGGAGGAGCTAGGCTTTCACAATGGATGTTCAAGTGGAAGTGCTGGGTGACAGGTGGATACACAGGCCTGAGGTCGCAGGGAGAGGTCTGGGGGGCATTAGCCTATGGATGGAGCTGCATGGATCCCAGGAGAGGGATGGTGGGAAGAAAAGAGCCCTTATCCCAGGACAGAACCCGGAGCACCCTGGTGTTCAGGAAGACTGACCTCTGGTCAGATGGGTGGGTGCCACTGTGAGTGGGCTGCACCCAACACTGGTCTGCTTTCTGGGACTATTTTATCTCCTCTTCTCACTTTACTGCTGCTATAGGGCAGCTCCTATCGTCTTCCAATTTGCCATTTGTAAAATGAGGTATGAAAGGCAGATGATAAGGGTGCAGGAAAGTGGACGGGTTTGAGTGGGGTGTGGGGCTGTCTCCTACAGCAGCCCTTTTCATGGGCTCCCATAACTCTGGTTGTGGTGCACAACATACCTCCCCTGAAGTCTGGCAGGGTGTCAGGAATGTGTCCACATTGTAAGAGTCAGGGTCCTGAGCCTCCTTCCCTGCCCTGGAGGCTCCTGGTCTTTCTTTTCACCTTCTGACTTGCTTCAGGGCAGCTGAACAGAGGGACTCCTGTAGGGGAGTTCTGGAATAGTCATGTAATGTATTCGTTTGGTCTGTAATGAATTACACGCTCGCACGGTAATTATTTTTCTATCTTTTCTAAATGAGAAGCCAAGGTTGAGAGAAGTTACCTAACGGGCCATAGTCACACAGCTGGGAAGGGCAGAATCAACATTCGAATGCTACTTAGGACTCACCCCAAAATCTAAAGACTTTTCTGGACCCCATCTACCCCATCACTGGTAGAGGTAAGGGGGCATTAGTGAATGGCAGTACAGAATAGATTCCCAGGGTTGAGGAGCGTGCATTTGTGTGGAGGATTAGGTTGGGGGGTGTGGTGGCTCCTGGGACTCCCCCCATGTGGAGGCCGCTAACTAGGTAGAGGTTACAGAGGAAGGGCACCCAGGGTGAGGGCACAATTGGCCCCAGCCTCATGTCTCTGCTTGGGGAAAGGCTGTACAGAGGGCACAACCCAGCAGGAGGTGTCCCTGGAGAGGCGGCTATTTGGAGGAAGGGGTGACAGCTGATGACCAGGGTCTATGAGCATCCCTGCTTGTTTTGAAGCTATGGGGACTCAAATTATGTGATTTCATGAGGCTGTTGAAGAAAAGAATGGCCACAGAGGCCACAACGGCTAGGAGGACCCCAGCTCCTTGGATAGGTGTCTGCTTCTCTGCCACCGGGTAGGGACGCCATGAGACAGGAATGCTCCTAATTACCTAGGGGCTGACATCCACAAAGGGCTGCCCCACGCTTGTTGGCTTAGTGCCAGCACAGTGGACAGTGGCCTCAGTGACCTGCCTCAGTACAAAGGCCAGAATGTGCTGGGCTCCTTTCCTATCCCACTCATCCTTCTCCAAGCCCTCAAAACGAACTCATCTCTGAAGGTCCAGGTGATTTTCATGTGCTACAAATGGTTTTGTGAAGAAATGACAGAAAGTATCCGCATTGATTAAGACAGTGTGGTATTGGTTCATGAAGAGATAAACAGATCAGTGGTCAGCAAACAGTGGCCTGCTGCGGGCCAACTCTGACTTGCCATCTGTTTTGTATCACCCACAAACTAAGAATGATTTTAACATTTTTCAATGCTTGAAAATAATCAAAAGAAGAATATTTCGTGACACTTGAAAATGATATGAAATTCAATTTCAGAAGCCATAAATAAAGTCTTATTGGATGGGACACAGCCATGTCTACTTAGTCTTTGTATTTTTTATGGCTACTTTCATACTCTAACAGCAGAGCTGAGCAGCTGACAGAGAATGTATGGTCCACAAAGTCTAAAATAGTTCATATCTGGCCCTTTACAAAAAAAGTCTGCTGACTCCTGAAATAGACCAATGAAACAATAAAGTTATGTGACCTATGGCAAAGTTGGTATTGCCGACCAGTGACAGGAAGATTAATATTTTAACACATGATCCTGGGTAAACTGGATTTCCAAAATGATACCTGACTGTTATGAAAAATAGTTATTTCCAGAAGTATTTTAAATCTCAAGGTAAAAGGTAAAATAATAAAGCTTCCAGAAGATGCAATAGGATAAAATTTTCATGACCTCGGATTAGAAAGATTTCTCATATAGGGCACAGAAATTATTGCCTGTAAGGGAAAAGATTAAGCCATTAGACTTTATTAAAAATGAGAAAACTAAGAACTTCTATTCACCAAAACACCCCATTACCACAGTGATCAGGTAAGTCACATTGTGGAAAAAGATATTTGCAAAGCAAGTAATAATCAAGGGGCTCATATCCAGAATATATAAGCAAACAAACAAAAAACTCCTAAAAATCAAGTAGAAAATCCAAATGGTCAATAAATATATGAAAAGGTGTTCAGTCTTATTAGTCATCAGGGAAATGAAAATAAAAAGCAAAGTGAGATACCACTATATACCCTCCATAATGACTAAAACTGGAAAGATGGACAGGCCCAGGTGCTGGTGAGAAGACAAACCCTGTCACCCGGCAATTGCACTCTGAGATGTATGCCTTGCAAAAATGCCTACATATGTGCTTCCAAAAGCATGTATAAGATTGTTCAAGGCATCTGTTCTCATAGCCAAAAATCCATCTTCCAAATGTCCATCAACATAGAATACATTAAAACATTGTGGCATAATTTTACAACTGAATGCCAATGTGCAACAGAAAGGACTAGCTACTGAAACATGCAACAACATGGATAAGTGGTAATATTTGTTGGGTGAAAGAAGTCAAGCACAAAAAAGAACATATGATTTAATTTCTACAAAGTTCAAAAGCAAACAAAAAGAACCTACGTACTTAGAAGCCAGAACAGTGGTCACGTTTGATGGGGTGGTAGGTAGGAAGGGTATAAGCAGAGCCTTTGGGAGTGCTGATAATCCATTTTTTGATCTGGTTGGTAGTTAATATGGATCTTTGAGATAATTAACGAACTTGTACATTTATGAAATATGCACTTTTCTGTATGTATAAGGTACTTAATAAATGGGTTACTTAAAAACATATGTAAGATTTACCTTGTTACTTATATACAGAAATATGTCTTTAGCCCTGTTTATTCAACAAATAGTCATTGTGCACCACCAAATTTCAGGGTTCTAGGCCCTTTTCTCTCTTCAGTAAAGTGCTACAGTATCAACTACGTATTGTACTTTCCCACTTTTCATCCTAACAATGCTCACCGATGGCATACTTTCTTCATTTTCTGTGCTGTAAGCCGGTTTTGCTATTTATGAAGTTATTTACCATCGTCTCCAAGGTATTATCTGGTTCTGTGCCCTGTTAAATTGTATGTGAGTACAGGTAATACTTGCCATGTAATCTTCCTAAGAATTGCAAAATATGTATTAAAAAACTTTTTGGGGGTTAAAGCAGTAATTCTAAATCATGGTGGAAATTTTGGGAAATATGGAAATTTTAAAAAAGCATCTTTCATCCCTGCAGCCAAAGATAACCATTATGAATATTTTAGTGTATTTCCTTCTAGGGATTTTTTTCTATGTATACTTTTACACATTTTCCAAATTTTTCATAATGAACATACTTTTACATTTGCAGTTACGGTGGAGTCCTGTCACGATCATTATAGGATTGGCCAGAGTGAGAATGGCAAAGTAAACAGCAGGATGGGTCGACCCACTGCAATTGCGAAGGTGGGTGTCTGCTGCAGTCACCCTGAGGTGGGGACCTGATCCCCTTCTCTGGGTTCAGCCCTTCGTGGGGTTGCTCAGCTGTGCATCTTCGCCCCCATCCTGGCTGACTGAGGCAGTCTTTTGGCAAAGATTAAGAATGAACAAAGCATGGATTGTTAAGTCAACTGCCTAAGACAATAGAAATTACACCATATACTTACTTTGATTGTACTCTTTTTTTTTTTTTTTGAGACAGTATCTCACTCTTGCCTGGGGCGAGTGCCGTGGCATCAGCCTAGCTCACAGCAACCTCAAACTCCTGGGCTCAAGCAATCCTACTGTCTCAGCCTCCTGAGTAGCTGGGACTACAGGCATGAGCCACCATGCCCGGCTAATTTTTTCTATGTATATTTTTAGCTGTCCAATTAATTTCTTTCTATTTTTGGTAGAGACGGGGTCTCGCTCTTGCTCAGGCTGGTCTTGAGCTCCTGAGCTCAGAACAATCCGCCCACCTCGGCCTCCCAGAGTGCTAGGATTACAGGCGTGAGCCACCGCGCCCGGCCCCTGCAGGGCCCTTTTTATGATATTGGAGAAATATCCATTTCCTTTGTGATGAATAAGG
>CAUYSK010054920.1:0-10334 GCA_963575035.1 Avahi laniger | reverse complement strand
TTTTTTTTTTTTTTTTTTTTTTTGGTGAGACAGAGTCTCACTCTGTCAACTGGGCTGGAGTGCTGCGGAGTCATCTTAGCTCCCAGCAACTTCAAACTCCTGGGCTCAAGCGATCCTCCTGCCTCAGCCTCCCGAGTAGCTGGGACTACAGGCATGTGCCACCATGCCCGGCTAATTTTTTCTATATATTTTTAGTTGTCTGGCTAATTTCTTTCTATTTTTAGTAGAGATGGGGTCTTGCTCTTGCTCAGGCTGGTCTTGAACTCCTGACCTCAAGCAATCCTCCCACCTCAGCCTCCCAGAGTGCTAGGATGACAGGTGTAAGCCACCATGCCCAGCCAATAATGATGGTTTGGATGCATGAAAAAGGAAAATATGGTATAGACACACGATGGACTACTATTCAGCCACAAAAAAGACTGAAATCAAATCATTTGCAGCAACATGGATGGAACTGGGGGTTATTATCTTAAGTGGAATAAGCCAGGTACAAAAAGACAAATATCGCATGTTCTCACTCCTATGTGGAAGCTAAAAAATTTGAACGCATGCGGGGAAAGAGTGGAAAAATAGGTAGCAGAGACTGGGAAGGGGCAGGGGGGTGAAGAGAAATGGGTTAAAGGGGACAGAAGTCCAAATAATTTCCGTAGGTACTCCACTCTCAGGAAGATGAAGCGTGACTTCCCACTCGCTAGCGTGGGCTGCGCACGGGGCCTTGCTCTCAAAGAGCGCAGCACGCACTGGGGTGGGGCGGAGAGTGGCTTTCCAGTGGAGACACCTGACAAACACAACCTCAGCCAGGTGATCAAGACCAGTATCCTTAGTAATAAGTGGTCCTGGCGGCACAGACCCTTGCTATGATGCTACGAGGAGAGCTCTTCACCTCTGTGGTCCCACCGCTATGGGTCCCCCAAACCCATAACCCCAGTCTAACAGTGAGGGAGAAAAATGGACAAATTCCAATTGAGGGACATTCTACAAAATACCTTGTCAGTACGCTCGAAACTGCTGATGGCATCAAAAACGAAGAAAATCTAAGAAACTGTCACAGCCAGAGGCACCAAAGGCGACATGATAATTAAAGGAATGTGGCATCCTGCGTGGGACCCTGGAACAGAAAAAGGTTATCAGGGAAAACAAAGGAAATGCAAATAAAGTGTGGACTTCAGTGGATGACGATGTTTCAATACCGGTTCCTCAGCTGTAACGTAGATGCCACACGAACGCGTGACCTGCTGCGGTAACCAGGAAAGTGGGCGCGGCGCGGGGTGTATGGGAACTCTCTGTACCGTCCGCTCCGTTTCCCTGTAAGTCTAAAACTGCTCTAAAACGTAATCTAGCCGTTAAAAAGCCACATGATGATTTCATATAGATGCAAAAAATGGTTAAAATTCCACAATTGTTCATTAATTATACGATAGTAGGTTTGATTTATTGAATTTATTGTTGAATAAAATAAATAAAATTATTTTTTAAAAGCTCTTGGCAAACGTGGAATAAAAAAGAATTTCCCTAACCTGTTGAAGGATATCGACCAAAAACATCCCACCTAACTGTGAAACGTTGGAAGTATTCCACTTAAAGTCGGGCAGGCCAAGGGTGGCCGCTCTCACGGCCTATTCCACATTGTACTGGAGGCTGCCTCAGTGCGATAAGATAAAGAAGCGAAAGACGCTAGGATTGGAAGTAAGTGCGGAGAAAATCATTTACAAGCGACAAGCTTGCTTCTCAAGGACGGGGAAGCAAATCCACAGGGGAGCTATGGATTCCAGCTGAAGGGACCCGCTCTCCTTTGCAGTCCGTGTTTTTCTCAGACCGTCCCCCGCTTCCTCCCTCTGCTCCTTCCACACTGAGATGAGGTGGGAAACCTGAGAGTTCCTCAGGTCCTTCCTCAGTTTCCCCAGGGCTGCGCTGGCTTAGTAGTTTCGGGGAAGAACTGAAGGAGGGTGCGTGTCATTCATAGCGACGACCGTGCCACCAGCCCTGGACCCCCAGACAGCACCCCCAAACCCCTACAGCTCGATGTCTTATGGCTAGGGCTCCCCTCCCCCAGGTCACACTTTAGGAGGACAAAAGGCTCCAGGGGCAGAAAGGTCTCCCTCCAAAACCTTGAACCCCTCGCGCCCTCCGTACCGCCCAGACGGGGCAACACCCAACATGCCAATGCCGGCCTTGCACCGCCCGGCAAATGGATTTTGAAATAGAAAGTAAACTTAGTTATAAAAAAAGAAAGTTCTATTTCTCACACACCCAAGCTTGTGGTCTGAGTCTCACACTAAACACGCAGGAGTCATGACCCTTCGAGCGCTGACACGGCCACCGCAGCAAGAGCGATGACTTCCCGAACAAAGGCGGAGGCGGGGCAGGCAGAGACTTCCATGTTGACATTATACAGTGCTATATTGCTTTTGCAATGTAAAAATATTTTTTTATTTAAAAAAAATAACTCTTATCATCCCTGGTTCTTTGCTTCCCAGACAAACGGATTACATAAGGAAACCAAATCCTCTGTGCGGCTTGCACATTTTACACATCTGGCCTTGAAGATGTAATTTTCCAGCCTGTATTCAAATCCATATTTACACGGACTTTATGAGAGCACAATAAAAGTTCTGTTTTAAGAATATGATGAGCTTGTAAGGAAAATACAAAGTTCAAATCTAAGTAAATATATTTGGGGAGCGTTCTCTCCCTCCTTACACCAAGAGTTTTATCTAGTTTGGGAAGAGCTATGCCTCTGACCTGGAATGATGAATATTTTATTTTTTTATTGATATCTAATAATTGTACGTATTTATGGGGGTCCATTTGATACTTTGCAACATGCACAGAATGTGTAATGATCAACTCAGGGTCTTTAGAGTGTCCCTCATCTTGAGTGTTTATCATTTCTTTGTGTTGAGAACATTCCAAACCTTCTCTTCTAGCTATTCTGAAATACACAATAAATGATGGATAGCTATAGTCACCCTACCATGCCATCTAACTCTAGAATTTATTCCTGCTCTCTATGCCCACTAACCAACCTCTCTTCATCTCCCCGCCACCACCCTTCCCAGCCTCCGGTAACCACTACCCTCCCACCCAAGTACTAACCAGGCCGACCCTGCTTAGCTTTCCAGACCGGACGAGATCAGGTGCGTTCAGGGTGGTGTGGCCTATTCCGTTCTCTACTTCTCTGAGTTCAATTTTTTTTTTTTTTTTTTTTTTTTGAGACAGAGTCTCACTGTGTTGCCTGGGCTAGAGTGCCGTGGCGTCCTCTTAGCTCAAAGCAACCTCAAACTCCTGGGCTCAAGCGATCCTCCTGCCTCAGCCTCCTGAGTAGCTGGGACTACAGGCATGTGCCACCATGCCCGGCTAGTTTTTTCTATATATTTTTAGTTGTCCAATTAATTTCTTTCTATTTTTAGTAGAGTCGGGGTCTCGCTCTTGCTCAGGCTGGTCTCGAACTCCTGAGCTCAAACAATCCGCCCGCCTCGGCCTCCCATGAGTTCAATTTTTTGAGCTCCCACATATGAGTGAGATCATGTGACATTTGTCTTTCTGTGCCTGGCTTATGCCAGGATTTCATTCTTTTTATGGCTGATTAGTATTTCATTGCATACATACCAAGCATTTTCCAATCCATTCACCCACGGATGGTTAATTGCGTATCTTGGTTATTGCGAACAGTGCCTCAGTAAACGTGGAAGCGTGGTTCTTTCTTCCATATACCAATTTCCTTTCTTTTGGATATGTACCCAGCAGTGGGACTGTCGGATCATGCAGTAATTCTATTTTTAGTTTTTTGAGGAACCTTGATACTGTTCTCCATAGTGCTGTATTACTTTACATTCCCGCCGACAGCGTGTAAGAGGCTCCCTTTCGCCCCATCCTCGCAAGCATGTGCTATCTTTTGACTTTGTAATAGGAGCCATTTTAACTGGGATGAGGCGATATCATGGTTTTGATTTGCATTTCTCTTATGATTAGTGATGTTGAGCATTTTTTCATGCACCTGTTGGCCATTTACATGTCTTCTTTTGAGAACTGTCCATTCAGATCATTTGCCCGTTTTTTAATCAGGTTATTTGGGTTTTTTTTGGGTTTTTTTTTGCTGTTGTTTGGGTTCCTTAGATAGTCTGGTTATTAACCAGACTGGATAGTTTGCAAATGGTTGTCTCTTGACTCTGTCGATTGTTTTCATTTGCCATGCAGAAGGTTTTAGGTCGATGTACTCTCATTTGTCTATTTTCTGGAACAATGAATTTTGTACCTCATTACTTACAAACTCATTTTTGCTGGGAGGAACTTTCCAAGACTTTCAAACTTATCTCCATGTCTCCAGAGTGAATTAACAGAGTTTTCCAGGTTTCCAAGAAAAGCGTGCTGCACAGGCCACGTGGGGAGCCCGCCTCCGCCGTCCGTCCTGTCCGCCATCTTCAGCGCAGTCGAGTGCCTGGACCCTGGGCGCCGAGGTGCCTGCGAGACTGAGACAGGCAGTGGGTTTACTCAGCTCTGATTGCCAGTTCCTGGGAACCGCTTTCTCCCACATTTTCCTGGGGCCCTGCCAGTCCAGCCTCCCAGGCCTCCACGCCCCGTGCCCCTGCCCGCCACCTGCCCTCGGTTCCCGCGCGCCAGTTCCAGCACGTCTCGGAGAGCAGCAGTAAAATGGCGTCATCGCCTACAAAGTTTCCACAGAGCCTGTGCTATTCTCAGCGTGTGGAGAAGGGAGGGGGCCGCGCAAATAGTTCTCTAGCATCTGAAGGGAAGTCTTCTCGCTTCTGTCAGCTCTCATAAAGCTTTTTGTGGAACTTTATAGAGAACATTCAACAAATCCTCCCTTCCCCTTTGCACAGAGTCAGCAAAATGAAGTGCAGGCTACGGAGGTTAATTCAAGTTGCAGACCTGGCTTTGGTCTTTGCGCTGTCACTCACTTGCTCTGTGGTATTGTGGAAGCCACTCAGCCCCTCTGAATTTCCATTTGCCGATGCACGAAGCGCTGTAGCGGTTGTGTCCTTCAAAGCGCAGCCAGAGAAACAGAACCAAGGGGACACACAGAGCAAGACCGATGCCAGGAGCTGGCTCACGCAGCTGTGGGGCTGGCCAGGCGGGCCTGAAGGCCACCGGGCTCGGCAGGCAGGAGCTGGGACTAGAGCCGAGAGCCGAGGCTGCCGCACAGGTGGAATGTTTCTCGCTCGGGAAGCCTCAGCTCCGCTTGCACCTGTTTGGACCAGGCCCACCCTGACGCAGTCTCCCTCGCTCAGTGTCAACTGATGGGAACTCTGGTCACATCTTCGAAATAGCCCCGCAGCAACCTGGATGAGAGTCTGCTGAGTAGCCGGGGACCGCAGCCCAGGGGCACATGGCGCTGCCTCACGCAGCAGCGTGTGTCCCTGCCAAGCCCCGGACCCCTGCTCGCGTACTTAGGAGGTTTCAAACCTGCTGTCTTTTAGAAACTTGACCAATCAGATGGAAAAAACCCAGGGAATATTAAATTCTAAACTGCTAACCTCATTCAGATGCTCTCGTATCTGTTAGCGGACGTGCGTGTAATTCCACATAGCTGTGATCGGTGTACACAGAACCCACTTTCTGCTATTTCCCCCTAACTTTATTTCATTTAGGCCTGCACGTGTATTGGTATTTTCTACATATTTGTCACTTTCCTCAATTATTTCATAGCATTTATTCGCATTACTATGCTACAGTTTTAAGTCATAGCTGCTTTTTTTGGTTATTTCAACAGTTCTAAATGTTTGCAATTTTAAAAGCACTATTGTGGCCGGGCTCAGTGGCTCACACCTGTAATCCTAGCACTCCGGGAGGCCGAAGCGGGAGGATTGCTTGAGCTCAGGAGTTGGAGACCAGCCTGAGCAAGAGTGAGACCCTGTCTCTACTAAAAATAGAAAGAAATTAACCAGTTGTGGCGGCGCATGCCTGTAGTCCCAGCTACTTGGGAGGCTGAGGCAGGAGGATCACTTGAGCCCAGGAGTTTGAGGTTGCTGTGAGCTAGGATGATGCCACGGCACTCTAACACAGCCAACAGAGTGAGACTCTTTCTAAAAAAAAAAAAAAAAAATTTAAATTTAAAAAATTAAAAAAAAATAAATAAACGCACTATTATGAACATATTTACACAAAGAACTTTTTTTTTTTCCAGAGAGACAGAGTCTCACTTTGTCACCCAGGCTGGAGGATGGAGTGCAGTGGCAAGATGATGGCTCACTGCAACCTCGAACTCCTGGGCTCGAGCGATCCTTCTGCCTCAGCCCCCCCGAGTAGCTGGGACTACAGGCATGTGCCACCGTGCCCAGCTACTTTGTGTGTGTGTGGGAAGACAAGGTCTCACTATGTTGCCCAGGCTAGTCTTGATCTCCTGGGCTCAAATTATCCTCCCGCGTTGGCCTCCCAAAGTGCTGGGATTATAGGGATGAGCCACCACACCCAGCCTACAAATAATTTTTTTAACTTTTGAATCATTGCATTGAAGCCCCAAATGTGGGATTACTAAGCCAAAAGATGTGAAGAAGCTGTTGGTCACTATTATATTTACATATAGCTGGATTGCTTTACAGAGGGACTGAGCCAATTCTTAATGCACTTTAAAAATATACAAGAACACAGGTTATCTTAAAGCCCTGCTATCACTGGGATGGCTCTTTTTCTACACTTTACATCATTAGTGTATGTTGATCTTAAAAGATACGGCCCCTTGATCATCAGAAAGTATCTTCTCCTAAACACATCACGTGCCACACAGTGATGTCCCAGTCTGCGGCGGTGGTCTCATGAGATTATAGTGGGGCTGAAAGATCCCCATTGCCCCGTGACGTGGCTGTCACAACTCCGCAGCACAGCACATTAGCGGTGTTTGTGGTGGCGCTGACATAGCCGTTCTCCCTGCTTCTCCGCCGACTCCAAAGCACCAAGCCCGCCGCAGGCACCGCACTTACGACTGACCCTGGAACGGTGCAGCGGTCGGGGCGCCGATCCCCCGGGCAGTCAAAAACCCCGGTGTGAATTTTGACTCCCCGAAAGCTTAACTGCAGATGGCCCACTGGTGACCGGAAGCCTCGGTGGTCACATGAAGAGCTGGTAAACACATATTTAGTATATGCATGATACACTATATTCTTACAATACAGGAATCTGGAGACGAGAAACTGTTATTAAAAAATTGTAAGGAAGAGAAAACACATTTTCAGTGCTGTATGTATCGATACCATAAGTTGGCGTCATCTGCCGACAAGACGAACCATCTGTGTGAAACGGCGGCGCCTGCAGCACAGACCTCGCTCCCGAGTACGCACCAAGCAGCTCGGCGTTTCCTGCAATGTCGCGGTTTTCTCCGCTTCCGGGAGCACTTCCGGCGTCGCCAGCGGCGCTTTGTGTGGGTCGCACGGTGCTATTCAAGGTTCACGGTGTTGCACTCGGAACTGTGGAAAACACACGAAAACCACAAGAGATCCCCTTTTACCGTGATACGGAATTTGCTGGAGACAAGCTGTTCGTGCAGAGATGATTAATGCCACAGGGCGTTTTGAGTGATGCTCGCAGCTCTTGAGCTCGCTGCAGTAGCAGCAGGCGGCTGCAGAAGGGTTACGGCGGTGCGGGATGTGCCACAGGGAATTTATGCAGGTACGATTCCAAACTGCGGCTTTATTTTGTTTGCATTCCTCTTGACTGCAAGTGGCCTCATGCAGCCTGTAAGCACCTGTGCATGTGTGGCAAATTTTACCTTGTGTATTTATTATAGGAGTAAATGATAAAATAAACTAGTACCTACATATATTTTATGCATTCATGACGTGTCTAACTTTTTCTTAATTTTTTGATATTTCTAGGCTATGAAGTTCATCGGTAAGTTTTTTCAAATTGTCACAAATCTCCAAAAATTTTCCAATATATTTATTTTAAAAAATTGCTGTGTAAGTGGATCCCCACAGTTCAAACCCATGTTGTTGCCTGCTCAGCCCCTGGGTGAGGGGGAGACGAAGGATCTCAGTTTCCAGACACGTGTGTAGTAAACAGTCCCAGAGTTCCTGAAGCAGGCCGCGTCTCCGAAAGACTATAGGCTTGGAAAGGAAGGAAGTGTTTTCGTAACTTATGGCTTAGACTCTGCATATGCTAATGATGTACTTACTGGTGTTAATTATACTTTGACTGATTAACCTCTTCTTCCTGATTTAACATGACCTTATAAAAGCCAAGCCTAATTTTCCAAATCAAAAACTCAGTGGTCTTCTAGAATGTGCATTTCTGTTTCAGAAAATGCCCTTCGGAAGGGTCCTAGCACCTTTAGAATGCTAATAGCGTGGCAGCCGTCTAAGGAGGAGGAGAAAACTAGAGTATAAAACACCACCAAACGTATTTGTCCCCATGACCAGTTGCAGGACCAGGAGTCCACGGCACACATTTGGGAGCCAATGACAAGTAGCATCCTCAAGAAATCACCTTTCTGGGTTCCCCCTTCTCATGCATTAATAATCACAGCTCAAGGATCTGACTCCACTTGGCTGAGACCAGAGAGGCCAGGAAAACACGGGTATTTAGGCACTCATTTGGATCTTTCCTGTCCCTAAACCTCCAAACCTAGGGGACTCTACAAGTTGCAGACTTGATGTCTCTGCTGTTCAGACGCACAAGGGAGCTGCTGACTGCCCTGTTTCCTTTTATTTTGTAGAAAGAGTTTACATGCTGCATTTAAAAACTGACTTTATAACCAATATGAAATTTAGCGGAAGTAACCAGACCTCTTTGAGTTTGTGGGAAAACTAAGAATTCAAATCCCATCGTTGCAGCCTCTCAAATAAGTCAGGACTAGAGCTCATAGTGCTTCTCCCGCTGGGACCCCACCGTCCGTGGTCTGCCTGCCTCTGCCACCAGGCGCCCTGACATGCATAAATGTTCTGCTTCGGAACAAACCATGGGGAAGTCTGGTTTAGGAAAAGGGAGTGGTCTTAGGCTAACAGTGGGCTTTCATCTAGAGCTTTTTCACGTAAACTCCACCCTGAAAGGCAATGGATTCTACAGGCCTCCTTCAGGTGCGTCTCACCTTTGCTCCGGCAAATTCAGAGAGCAAACAGGAAAGGACTAGAATTCAGGTCAACAGTTTCTCAATTCAGTATTGTTTATGAAGAAATGATTAAATATCTCTCTCAGGTTAGAATGAAGTATGTTTTAGTTTTCACAAAAAATTAAAACCATGGTTTTTCTATTTTATCAAGAACCCCCACATCTAGAGATAAACTCCAGCTCCAAAACGAGTGTTTTCAGTTGCTTGTAAGGAAAACTTTCCTAATTCAAAAATCAATCACTGAAATCAAGGATGATAAGGGAGAATTGTAAGATCTCTTGAAATTTTGTGAAAACATCCCTTCTCTTCCCCGAGAGCGCTGGGATGTGGAGGCCTCTCCAGGCCCTTCACCATGGCCGTGTCTTTGACAGTCTTACAGAAAGTATAAGTTGTGGCCTCAAGGACCATGCGTGTCACTAGGGACACAAGCAAATGAAGTGAAGCAGTCAGGGGACAGCAGGGCCCAGACTGGGCTGCGTCAGCCCTTAGGGCAGGGCAGAGAGGGAGGTGAGCTGTCGCTCAGAGAATGCCCCACGGATGAAGGAAGTTTGGAAGGGTTGAACGTGGTTTTCAAATGCCATCCAGCCTTAGGGGGAGGGAAATCATCACGATTTGTGTTTTCTTTTAGATCTTCTAGTTCATTGTTTCTTTATGCAAATTATTGTTGGAGTATTGTGTTGTTTCGTTTTGGTTTTTGGTTTTTCGTTTGCTTGGGGTTTGTCTTTCACCCACTTGTCCTTTGCTTGGTCAGAAATGAAGTACCTGGCATGCGGTTGCACCGGCTGGGAGTGTTCTATAAATTCTTGGTGCCTGAGTGATGCCAGGTGGGCTGGGGCGGGTGATGATCTCATCCCTGTATCGGCAACCCCAGTGTTGTCATAGAATCTGCTCCCCCTGTTGGTTGCCTCAAAGGCTGACAAGTGGCTTGGAGACAGCGTTGAAGTCCCCTGGTGCTCTTCTCAGACCCAAGAATCTGGTCTCTGTACAGTGGTAAGAATTTTCTGCCTGCAGTGATATTTGATTTAAAAAAAAAAAAAAGACTCTCACACTCATTCAAATTGACCGTCTCAGACAAATCCAGCTCAGGGAGGGACTAACACACTGAAAAGGGAGAATCGGAATGTGTTTATTTTCGTGGTTGGCCTAGCAACGAGCAGACCAGTGGCGCTTAGGCAATGTCCCCAGATGTGCCCACTGACGAGCAGGAAGGGACTCACACCTTAGGCATCTGGAGGGAGGAGGGCGGCCGGAGTCGGCAAACAAAAATACCACTCGC
>CAUYSK010054919.1:0-10036 GCA_963575035.1 Avahi laniger | reverse complement strand
GGGGCAGCTTGTGTGCTTACTAGGACCCTGTGGGGTATCAGGGATGAGATGGCCCAGCGGACAGAAGGGTAAGGAAGGAAGGAGGGAGCAGGCACAAGGCTGCCAAGGACATGCCCATGAGGCACTAGAGGGTCTCACAGGTGAGGGAGGGCCTCATGGGGACAGTGGCTGTGAGCTGCCACCAGCAGAGAATGGGAAGAACAGGCTGTTTCATATGGGGAATCCAAGAGGCAGGAAGGATGGAGCTCTCCCCTCTCCAGTTGCTGAGCACACCTCAGTGTGTGATCTTTCTCCCCCTTGTCCCCAGCTTCCGCACCAAGAAGGGGCAACGTGTCTGTGCCAATCCCAATGGTGGAGGAGTTCAAGACTGCATGAGAAAACTGAAGTCCTACTCCATATCCACGGACCCAGGAATAATGACACTTTCTTGAGGAAAAGGGACAAAAGTGTCCAGCCACCCCATCTCCAACTCTCTTGCCCCAACACTTCCTGTGAGTTTCTTGGCCTGAATTACTTTAAAAAAGTATTGTTCTGTTTTCATTGTAAAAGTAATACATCTAATAAAGAATATTCAATTTAACTTTGCTTGAACTTTAAGAGGAAATAAACTCAAATAAAACCGGAGAAACTGCTCAGCCCCAAAGAGATTAAATACAAATTCACATTATAACTCATTTTCTCCTCTCTACTAAAATAGCTCATCTTTGAAGGCTTGGCTGCAATTTCAGGGAACAGTTTCTCTTACTGTATCACTAGCTCAATATTTGATCCATGATGGTCTCTTGTCCCATAATTTCCTTTTGAGTTTTTCTGTTAACCAAAAGAGAAATGCTTATCTTCATTTCATTAGCATTCGTATTTACACACACATATTCCCCACATTGGTTATATGGTAACTGCTTCATTCTTGGAGATGATCTTCAAGGACCTTCTAACTTCCTACTCCAATTTGGAGAAAAGCTTGTAGCTTTATCCTGGGGCAAACTCCACACCTGACTGTCCTGCAGTGGAGACTAGCAAGGTTGTAGCTATTCACTGAAGCCAGGTTTCTTCTCCCAGCACCCACAGACTCTGATCTCTGGGTTATCCAGGGTCCTGCTGAGAAAATTCTCCTTTTCAATGATCTTCTCCTTCACCTATATGAGGATAACACCTTTTCCCAGCCTTCTTGTGATTTTCCATCAAGCTGACCCATATCCTTTGTAGAGAACAGAAATGTTTTACCTCATGATAAGCTATTGTCATCTTTTCTGACTCCCTACGGCTACTATGAACTTAAGTTTATATTTCTTCTCTCATTTCAACGGGATTTAAGGAGATTAAAAAACAGCAAACACAGATGCTCAGGGTTCTAGCCTATATTTTGATCCATTTATGATCTTCCTTGTTGCAATCATTACGTCACTGAATGCTGTTGAATTTAGAAATTTTGAGTTGAAACCAAACCCACTAAGGCCTAAATATATGACTGGGGGATGGCAACCCAGAAGTTTCTGGATTCCCCGTGGAGATTTTGTTTTAAAGCCTTTGGGAAAATTTCAAAGGGTTGTTGGATTAAAACTGTGCTAGACCTAAGGGGAATGCATGAAGTTTCACTGAGTTCTCTCACAGGTCAAGTTGTTAAGCTCAGAAGAATGAAAGGGGGAGAGAGAGAAGTGAGGGTGCCACAGGGCCACTTAGGAAGGTGTTGGGTCATAACAATGGCTGCTTAACAGAAGTGAGGAATGAACACCAAGACTGAGCATTCTAAACAAGCATCTGGTCACTCGCAGAGCTCTTTGAGGTCTTGCAGGGGACAAAAATATGTTATGTTCAGGTTGATTGCATAATACTCACATACTCTATTTTCACAGTTCCTCAAAAACAGTATGTTCCTTTTTGCTTCCTTACTTTGTGTGGTGTCCTCTGCCAGAACTGACCTCTGCCCAGGAAAACTCAACCCAATCTCAAGGGCTCAAATTAAATGCTACCATAAAACCTTCCCCCATCATCTCAGCTAGAAGGACCCATCTCTCTGTCTCTGGAATCTTGTAACAGATATATACTGTCACTCAAACACATTATCATTGAGTGACTACTTTATGTTATGCATTATGCTAGGAGCTAGGCCTTAGGAAAATCATGAGAACAAAACATGCTAGATTGCTGCCCTTCAAGAACATTTCAATTTATAGAGAAGAACTGAAAATAAGCACAAGATATGACACTTGGGTGCAAGAATCATATCTTTTTCATCACTAAGTCTCCAAATAATTATGCAACCTTGGAGTAAAAAGATGAGGCTCAGCCAGGTGTGGTGGTGTACGCCTGTAGTCCCAGCTACTTGGGAGGCTGAGGCAGGAGGATCACTTGAGCCCCAGGAGTTTGAGGTTGCAGTGAGCTATGATGATGCCACTGTAATCTAGCCTGGGCAACAGAGTGAGACCTTGTCTAAAAAGAAATAATAATAATAATAATAATAAAAGATAAGGCTGTTTACATGAAGGCAACTGGGACCCAAGCCTCCCCATACCCCAGGTTGACTTCCCGGGGGCTGAAGATACCATATATTGAAGCATCCTACTTAGAAAGCTGTGTTACAGATAAGGGCATCTGAAACTTCAGCATAGGAACCATTAGGAGGGCTTGTTAAAACATAGATTGCCGGCTCCCACCCCTAGAAATCCGGTTCAGTAGCACTGAGGCTAGGACCAAAGAATCAGCATTTCTAACAAGTTTCCAGCTAATGCTGATGCTGCATAGTAGAGTAGAAATTTAAGAGGAACTCTCACTCTTGACTTCATAATTTCAACATTGTTTGTAGTATTTATAAAAGGCACATATGTCTTTAGTAATCAAAAAGTGATTTCAAAGAGTTGAAAAATGAATCATTGTCTTTTCAATGACACACAACAAAATGGACCAGTTCTTCATTGTGTTGAAATCTGATTTTTTATGATGAAGCTTATCAAAGCTGCTTAATTATAAAAGAAATACATAAATGGAAAAAGTGTTAAACATGGCTAAATAAATCTAACAACCAACTTTGAATTGTTAAAAGTAAAAATATCAGAAGTTGTACAAAATAGCTAGAAAAAAATTGCTTAAAAGTCATTAAAACAATTTAAAAAGGGCTTCACCAAAATCACCAAAGCATAAAATAGCAAAGGGAAACATCCATATTTTTACTATTTCACTTTTAGAACCAGAGATAATATTTAAAAAGTGTATAGTTCAATAGGGCCCAACCAGGGCTAGGCCGAGGGGATGAGCCACATGGTTGAGGCCAGCAGGGCTGGAGTCAAGATTACAGCCAATGTGGCCAGATCTGTTACATCCAGAGGACTGAGCAAATTCAGGTAGATACATTGAGGTTAACGGGAACCAGGCTCACTGCTAGAGTAGGGAGGGAAACCTACAGAAAGAGGGAACACTGAAATAACTCTGTGGTGTTGACTGGGAACTGGAAGTTGTGGTATAAACTTTTGGGTTTTCGTATAGATAGAAAGATGATACAGAAATTGCTAGTAATGTATGGAACAGAGAAATAGAAATCGATATAAATTTAAATACACTCTTATACACATATGCTTACATATATTTCCTAGTCTGCCCACTGAGAGCTCAGACATAAAAGCAATGCCATCCCCACAGCCACGAGCACACCCAACATTCAGATCACGGTTTCTCAAAACCAGTTTTCACAAAAGGGAATCAGAACTCATTGGAGAAATGGCTAATTTCAGCGGCTGGGCCAGGGAAAGTACAAGATTAGCCTGGAACATCCTTTTGTGCCAAAAAGTAAGAAAACAAGATTAAAGAATAAATCCTAAATCTTCTAGAGAGAGGAAACACCAGATAGCCACAGATGAAAGTTCCAAAAAAAACATATTCTCAATGTAGAATTCTATATTCAGCAAAACATCAATCAAGTGTGAGGGCTGAATAAAGACCTCAGACAAGCATGAACTCAGAAAGTTTATGTCCTACACATCCTTTCTGTATTATTCCATTTTTTTAAACCAATGTATATGTGTTGCTTTGAAAGACATTTTAAATATTTTTTAAATAGACATTGCATACTCACCAGGGAACAGGAGAACATTTAAGTTCTCTAATTATGTTGCTACCAAATTCCATTCATCCCACTGTATTGCACTTTCCTTTACTTTTTTCAGTTTCTCTTTAACCTCTGGATCCTCTGAGGTCAGAGTCACCTTGATTCCCTCCAAGCCTGGCCCGGTACCTGGCATTTGATATTGTGGCAAAGAAGTGATGTGATCACTACACCTATTCCTTTTTCCTCCTGGGCACACAGATGATGTATATTTTCCATCCCTTTTTTATGAGGTTAGAACTGGGTGACTTGATGTTGCCCATGGAAGGTGAGTGAGAGTAATTTATTGATTTCCAGAACTGGTTCATGAAGGTCTTCCAATCCTCTGTTTCTCCCCTTCGGTATCAGCCGTGCAGGCCTGTGCTGAAGGTGGTGGCATCACACGATAGAAGCAGCCCTGGCTCCTGAAGGAGCGCACACAACAGCCCTGCCCAACACACCCCATCATCCCACAGCTGACCACACCGAATCAGGACATGAGCAAGAAACAAACCTTCGTTTAACCAATGCTCTGGGTTGTTCATTACAGCAGCCGGCATATACAGACTAATGTATTAATAGTCAGGAACTCAATAATTGCTGGAAAAATAAAGGAATTTCCTGTAAGACTCCCAAAACAAAGAAGTGAACATTATTTCTTTCCAACTCATATTCTTGCCAGAAACAACTTGTTTTCTCAGATTGTTCCTAATGACAATTGTTATCCTTTCATTTGAAAAGTTTAAATCGTGTTGTTATTGATGACAATGAATACAGAAAATTTCTCATTAATGACTTGTCTCCTCACCTAATCATGAGAATTCAGACATTTCCTGTAAGATATACATACTTAGACCTGGCTCGATTTATTTATTCATCCTTCTTTTAAAACATATTTATGAATCACCTGCTACATGCTGGGCTCTGTGTGAATGAGCGAAGGGAAATAATAGACGTTCCCTGCCGCGATGACTCCAGGTGAGGAGAGGAGATTGAATAGCCCTCTAACCTCAGTGGCAAGCAGAATGCAGGAAGTGCCCCCAAGAACAGCCTGGTGAAGGCAGCTAGACTGAGGGTCTGCAGAGGTGGGGTCTGTCCTGTGTGATCATGAGCAAACTGCTGGCCTTTCTGAGCCCAGCTTCCGCTCGGTAAATGGCCGGTTTAGATGAATCCCAGGGTACGTACACTGCACCGTCACAGAAACCGCACATCAGCGGCAGCACTTCTTCCTGCTGTGCCTGGACTCGGCCTCAGAATAGTTTTCAGCACAGAGCTCCAGTCCACCGCTCATCGACGATACCTACTAGCCATCCCTGAACGAGGTATTCTCTGAGGTTCCCACCAAGCTTCTCTGTAGGGAAAGTCAGAGACCAGGAGAGGCTTCTCAAAGGGATCCACTTCCTGAGCTCAGAAAGAGCTAAGACTAAAGGCTTTACAGAGAGCCCGGGCAAGCCAGGACTTTCTTAGACAGCTCAGCGGGTGTCCCTGTCTTCACAGCATATTGATTAAGAACAGAGACTTAACACTGTGGGTTAAGAACACTGCCTGAATTTGAATCCACTTCCACTTATCAATTGTCAAAGCGTGGGCTTTGCTTCTGAGTCTCAGTTTCCTCAACTGCTGCCATAAAGATTAAACGAGCTAATATTCATAAAGCATTTGGGCCAATGGCCAGTGTGTACAGCAACCATTATATAAATGAATTCTCTGCTGAGAATCACAGCACTTCTTCAGGGTATGGCGAGGGGTGGGGATGAGGCTGGGAGCGGCGGATTCTGCTAATGAATTTAAGTGAGGATTTCCCAGCCCTGACCCATAAGACCTGACTTGGGGGACTGCAGACCTCATCCCAGTACCTCAAAGGCCCTCCGATCTCCAGATGAACAGATCCTAAACCTCCAGGCCCCACTTGGCCTTGTTCTGAGGCCTGGAACTGGAATTGGGCAGAGGACACATCGACCATGAGATGTTTTGCTAAGTCGGAGGCAGTGCCCCCAGCCCTGTGTCTAAGGAACGGCTTACATCAAAGGAGTTAAACTTACTCCCCCTGGGGATGGGAGGCAGCGTTCTCCCTTAAACCCCGGGTCTCCGTGCTTCCTTCACGACACCCTCAACAAACGTGCAGGATGCAAAATCGCTGAGGCATCGCTGCTTTTCTACTTCCCTGCGAAATCTTAGTTCCCTTATTTCCAAAACCATTTGGCCCCAATGACCATTTCTCAGCCCTTCCTCATCCCAGGAGCCTCAGAAGACCCCGCAGGCCAGATCTCCTCCTGCAGCGGCTCCCCACAGGATGAAGGTCTCCGTGGCTGCCATCTCCATCCTCCTCCTCCTCCTCTGCACCACCGCCCCAGGGGCCAGAGCTAAATCCTCCTCACGTGAGTGCAGCACCTGTATTCCCTCCAACCCAGGCCCTGTGGGGAGAGAGCAGGAGCAGGGCGGCCGGGGAGACGAGGAGGAGGGCTCGAGCAGCAGCTCGGGGTCTTCTCCTGCTGGTTTCACCCCCATCCTCCCCCAGACTGGAGCCCCTTCCCCTCCAGGTCACGGAGTGAGGCCAGCCTGCCTCTCCACTCCCTCAATTCCTCCCCCATTGCTGGGAGGCAAAAGAGTGGCCCGCCCCACTGGGGGGTACCATCCCAGGGAGCTTGAGGAGCAGTGTTCAGAGCCCCTCAAGGCCATTTTGTCTGTCAGCCTCCTGAGATTTGGGCCCAGCTGCTCCCCACATTACCAATGCCCCGCGAGTGCAGCACTGCTTGGGTCTGGGCACAGGGGAAACACTAGGCCACCTCCCAGGGTCCCTCCCAGGCCACCTTTCCTCAGCTTATTTCTGAGGAGGACCTGCCTTTACAGAGAGCCAAAACTACTTCTCGCCCTTCCATCTACCTCATTTCCTTTTCAGAATCTGGAGGGAAACATAGAAAGTTGTTGAAATAAAGTTAGTCTAAAGTTAATAGGTATCTGGGCAATTCGATTTGCCTCTCTGAAGTCATTTGTCAGTTCCGGGGAATAAGATGGGAGAGTCAGAGCCTCAGGTCGGTCTCAGGGTCCAGGGAATCCCTTATTCCAATCCTCAGACAGTGAGGATGCTGCCTGGAATGGTGCTGGACAACAGGACCAGGCCTTTCCCTCTGCACACAAGCGCCTGGTCACCCCCAGTGACCGCCGAGACCATCGCCATGCACACCCTTGTCTCTGCCCAGCCTGGTCACACACTATGCACACGCTTGATTTCTCTACTCCGTGGCCACAGCATGTGCTCGTTTGCTTGGGGCCCTCGGCCTATAATGCCTTTCCTGCTACCTCTGTGATTGTCATTGCTCCTCCTATGAGAGCCATGAAATTTTGCAATCAGAAAAAAGCTGAAATATCACCTAATCCAGTGATTTTCAAAATGTTTTAGACCATGAAACCTTTTCTTCAAGCAAAATTTCCCACAGAGGCCCAATAGGTAAAACTGAAAAAAGAGTTGAATGGGGTGCAATCCCCAAGACACCATTTCCAAATGCAGCAGCACCTCCAAGACAGTCCCTGAAGCCCCCCAAGCCCCAGGGAGCTCAGTGTAAAAACCAAAGTCCAAAGGCCTCATTTATGGAGGACGAAACTGAGAGGAAAAGCACAACGGTCACAGCAGGAAGAAAGCAAAGGCAAGACTGGGTTAGGATTTGGGTGCCCCGACCCTGTGGCCATCGTCCTTGGGGCTTGGTGTGGGCATCCTTCCCTCTCTGCGGGCCGAGTGTTCAATAGGGACACGGGCGGGATGGGGTCTAGGAGGGGCTGGCTCTGCATTCCCAAGTGGCATGTCTCTTAATCCCTGTTGGGATTTTTCCCATTTGGAGCATCCTTCCCCAACGAGGCATACAGGTTGTGTGACGTTGGCCAAGTTACCAGCCCTCTCTACAAGTCAGCCCCCAGAGGTGGTGTGTGCCCACCGAGAAGACCCGGGTTTGCTGCCCTCCAGCTCAGTTGAAAGTCATCAGCCAGTTTCTCCAGGAGGGGCTGAAGAAAAGGAGGGCAGGTGGCTGCTGATGAAGGAGGGAAAGAGGACGCTGAGGACTACTGCGAGGTGGGAAGAGAGGACGGAGCTTCTCCAGAGCCGCTGTCTGAGCTCTGCGGGGCCGTCTCCTCCTCCTTCCTTCTTACCCCCACCTTGGGCTGTAGCCATCAGTATCTCAGCGTCTCCCCACGCTGCCCCCTCAGGAGGACCTTACCACCCCGCCGAGTGCTGCTTCACCTACATTACTCACAAGCTCCCGCGTTACCGCATTACGGATTATTATGA
The DNA here is from genome assembly GCA_963575035.1 of Avahi laniger. Lineage (NCBI taxonomy): Eukaryota > Metazoa > Chordata > Mammalia > Primates > Indriidae > Avahi > Avahi laniger. The sequence goes on along the minus strand of CAUYSK010054919.1, from coordinate 1,682 downwards.
GACCAGCAGCGAGTGCTCCAAGCCTGGAATTGTGTAGGTGGCACCCACACACCACACGGGGGAGAGGGAGCCAGCAGGGCCTGGAGGGGTGGGCAGGGAGGCTGTGGAGTGGGGACCCCCAGGGCACCTCCCAGCTGTGCCTAGGCAGGGAGAGGCAGCCGAGGGGCAATCTGGGGGCGTTCCTTCTGGAGCCTGCAGGAGCCAGGGGAAGCTGTCCCCACGCATGGGGAGGTGTCAAGGGAAGGGAGAAGAAGGCAAGAGGGTACTTCCCCAGGGGGACACAGAGACTAGATGGGTCTATGGGTCGTAGGGGCTGAACAGCATGTCTGAGAGAGGAGGCTGGCCCTGGGCTGCCTCTAGCAAAGGAAGGAGAAACAGTCTAAGTCAGGGGGCAAATTGGGAAGGGAGGGAGAACGGGCTCTCTCTTTCAGCTGCTGGCCCCCTCGGTCTGTAATCCTCTCCCTCTTGCTCCACAGCTTCATCACCAAAAAGGGCCATTACATCTGTAGCAACCCCAGTGACGACTGGGTCCAGGACTACATCAAGGACATGGAGGAGAACTGAGTGACCTGGAGGTAGTGGAGAAGGCGCAGCTCAGAGATCTAAAGAGAAGAGGCCGAGGCCCCTCTCCTGCCCCTGGCTTGCAGTCCCACCCACCCTCTGCACTGCCCTGCCTCGAATTAAAAATCATTCATGCCCTCCACTGCCCTAGTTCATTTCTACTGAATTTACTCACTAGCTGTGGCCCGAGGACACCAGCGAGCCCTGCCTGGGTGAGGCACCCTCAGCATCAAGCTTTACTCTGCAGAAGTTTTGCCAGAGCCTGGTGCAAAAAATGGATCAGGCCTGCGATGGGGTAGTGAGAAGCAGAAGGTGAGAAAGAAATGCAGTGTGAAGGCCACTTCCTCAACAAAACAATAGCAGCACATGCCATTTTCTTAGTGCTTTTGACTTTCCAAGCACTCTGCTAAGCAGTCTGTGTGCATTCTCTTATTTAAGCTTCACAGTAAGTGTGAAAGCTGAGAGTCATCACCTGAATCTACAGGTACATAAAGGCCTTCATAAAGGCCTCTCCATAACAGTCAAATTCCATAGCCCTTCTTTGTGCTGTCTGGGATAGGAATGATTCATGGACACATTTTGTCCAACTCTGCCCCCCTCCCCTCCACTTACTTTCACCAGGTTGTACTATATTGTTTTACTCATGTACTCATCTTCATATCCTCCACAAGGCCCAGCAGAAAGCCAGGCCCATACCAGGTCTCAGGAAATGGATGGATGGATGGATGGAGAGAGGGAGGGATAAATGGAATGAGACAGGAATGGAGAGGAGTCCTGTGCTACGAGAACAGGCTCTCAAACCCACCTTCAGGGCTCAAGGAGGACCTCGGTGAGCTTGGAGTAAGAGCATGCCCCAGCGCAGGGACTAGACCACCCTCCCGTGGCCTCCCGCCTTCCACAGACAAGGGCTTGTGGGCCAAGGCTTCACCACCACTGACTGCCGTGAACCTGCCAGGACTAACGAACTGCATTTTGTGGTCTACCTGTCTACGAGCAGCCACGCCAAGGGGCAAGCCCGGTAAGGAGCTGCACGTTACCCATTCTGCCCTGCCTCTCACTCCTCTCAACTCCTGAAACATGTCCCTATGCCTCTAAAATTCACAGTCCATCAACGGCAAAAT
>CAUYSK010054916.1:0-52943 GCA_963575035.1 Avahi laniger | reverse complement strand
GCCGTGGCGTCATCCTAGCTCACAGCAACCTCAAACTCCTGGGCTCAAGCGATCCTACTGCCTCAGCCTCCCGAGTAGCTGGGACTACAGGCATGTGCCACGATGCCCGGCTGATTTTTTCTATATATTTTTAGTTGTCCAATTAATTTCTTTCTAATTTTTAGTAGAGATGGGCTCTCGCTCTTGCTCAGGCTGGTTTCGAACTCCTGAGCTCAAACAATCTGCCTGCCTCGGCCTCCCAGAGAGCTAGGATTACAGGCGTGAGCCACCACGTTCGGCCCAAATGAATCTCTTTTAAACAAACATCAGAAGTCTGTTAAGTGTCAATCCACATCCTCCTTGTGTCCTACAAAGTTGGAGGCTGTGCTATTGTCCACACTCATGAAAGAGATGAGTTTGTGACAAGAAATGAGGAGGAGACAGAAGTTTCTCCCTTGGGTGGTGGCGGAGCTGATAGTCGCGGTATTAGCAGCTCCCACGCCAGCAGTTGTGACTATTAGGGATGGCGGCTGCAGCAGGCCCTGCAACAGCCCAGAGGTTTTTCCAGAGCTTCTCAGATGCTCTGATTGTCGAGGACCCCCAGGCAGCATTGCAGAAGCTGACTAAGGCTTTGGAACAGAAACCAGATGATGCACAATATTATTGTCAAAGAGCTTATTGTCATATTCTTCTTGGGAATTACAGTGAGGCTGTTGCTAATGCAAAGCAGTCTCTCAAACTCAATTCAAATAATCCTACCGCTATGCTGAGAAACGGGATATGTCAATAAGATGAAAAAAACTATGCTGCTGCTCTAGAAACTTTTACACAAGGACAAAAATTAGATAGTGCAGATGCTGATTTCAGTGTCTGGATTAAAAGGTGTCAAGAAGCCCCAAATGGATTAGAATCTGAGGTGTCTACATCCCAGCAGACTCATCAGTCAAAAATCAAGTATGACTGGTGTCAAACAGAATCTCAAGTCATCATTACACTTATGATCAAGAATGTTCATAAGAATGATGCGCATGTGGAATTTTCAGAAAAAGAGCTGTCTGCTTTGGTGAAACTTCCATCTGGAGAAGATTACAATTTGAAACTGAGACTTCGTTATCCTATAATACCAGAACAGAGCACATTTAAAGTACTTTTTACAAAGATGGAAATTAAAATGAAAAGGCCAGAGGCTGTGAGATGGGAAACACTAGAGGGGCAAGGAGGTGTGTTTAAGCCAAAACAGTTCATAGCAGATGTGAAGAATCCACACCCATCATCATCTCATTATTCAAGAAATTGGGATAAATTGGTGAAATCAAAAAAGAAGAAAAGAATGAGAAGTTGGAGGGAGGTGCAGCTTTGAACAAATTATTTTAGCAGATCTAAACATGCCATTAACAAATCACTTATGGAGTCTGGTGGTACAGTTTCGAATACCAACTGGTTTGTTGTAGGTAAAAGAAAAGTTGAAATCAGCCCTCCTGATGATATGGAAAAAGTACTAAATAAATTAGTTTGCTTTCACTGTAAAAAAAAATAAAGAAAGAAAAAGAAAAGAAATGAGGAGAAAACACATCTACCGTCCAGTTGAGCTCTGTCCTTCGTGGCAGTTTCCATTTGGTTGTTCTCTTCTTTCAGCTTCCTTAACTCTCATTTCACTCTAATAGACTATGTATACAACCAGAGACATTCAATTTTCCACAGACATATTTCTTTCTTTGAGGGGAAAGCTATGCAGATCTCCGTATCATCTGGGTACCCAATGCTGAAAATCTGTCAAACCCAAGTTTGAAACCCAGCTCCAGGCTTGCTCTGGGCCCTGGCAGCCCATGTGAATTCAGAGCAGTGAGAGGCCCCGCTGGTCCCAGGCCAAGGGGCAAGAAGGATGGCCCCAGCCCTTTGTGATCAAGGCCAAATCCGGAGCATCGTAACAGCGCTTCTGTTCTTAGCCACATGCATCCAAAGGTGGCCCAAATGTGCCATTCCTTCTGAGAGAAATGTCAAACCCTCTCTTGGCTTCATAGTACTTTCTAACTAGTTTCAATGTGAAGTTTAAGTTCAAATGTTCTCATTAAACTAGTCTAGACTCTTCTCCAAAAAAGAGTATGTTAAATAATATCTCAGCATCTATAGATTATTTTGTCTAATCCCATCCTCACCAAAGAGTATTTATAAGGTAACACAATGATATGGAACAATCTTAGTGATGCGTCAGCAATATATGTGTAAATATGTTTGTGTGTGTGTGTGTGTGAGTGTGTGTGTGTGTGTGTGTGTGTGTGTGTAGGGAATGTATGTGCATGCATGTAAGTAAATGCTTTCACACAGATTACACAGTCATAAAATGACAGTGTTCTCAAGGACTCTAAATAGTTCCTTGGAGCTTTGATACTTTGTCTCTCACTGAAATTCAGAGGCCACTTCTAGTTAATAGGACTTTCATTCAAAAAGCAACTGAGCCTTCATAATTCACTTCTTGAAACAGTATCAATGTGTATTATATAATATAGCCATTTGTTTGTGGTTTGTATAAATGGAAGTCCTTTTTTTTTTTGACTCAGGAAAGAGAAACAGAATTCACTGTGTCCGAGGGCCCTCCGGATCAGAAAGTGGAGCTGAGCGTCTCTCTGGTGAACCAGAGGTTCAAGACAGAGCTTGCCGACTCCCAGTCCCCATATTACCAGGAGCTGGCAGTGAAGTCCCAACTCCAGGTGAGTGGACCCAGCCCGCACAGCCACATTTAAGTCACGACTGAGAATCTGGGAGCCAACAGGACATAAACACTTGGCTAACAGTTCCAACTTCTTGTGACCAGGCATTCATTTCTAACCATCAAAAAGGAAACAGAATCTACAATGGGTCTCACAATTTTAGGATGAAAGGATCTCTAGGGAAGCTTTTCATTCCAGCTTTTCCGTTCTTACAGTAGTCCCCACTCATTCACAATTTTGCCTTCCACAGCTTCAGTTACTCATGGTCAACCCTGGTCCAAAATATCAAATGAAAATTTTTGGAATAGACAATTTAGAAGTTTAACGTATCATCAGAAGGTCAAGAGTGGCCTATCACTACATCACAATGCCTACATCATTCGCCTCACTTCATCTCATCACATAGACGTTGTATCATCTCACATCTCCACAAGGAGCAGGGTGAGCACAGTACAGTAAGATATTTTGAAAGAGAGAGGCCACGCTCACATAACTTTTATTACAGTATATTGTTATAATCGTTCTATTTTATTATTGGTTATTGTTATTAATATCATACTGTACCTAATTTATAAATTGAACTTTATCATAGGTACGTATGCATAGGAAAAACATAGTATATATAGGATTAGGTACTATCCGAGGTTTCAGGCTTCCACTGGGAGTCTTAGAACGTATCTCCTGCAGATAGGGAGGATTACTGTATTTACATTTAGATTTTCTTTAAATGTTAGTAGGTTTTTAAATCTAATTCTACTGAAAGCTGCTATGTAGATATTCTGTATGTCTAAATGACCATTATAGTAATGGTTTCATGGGTATATATCAATAGACAAATTTATCAAGATGTATATATTAAATATGTACAGCTTTTTATATTTCAATCACACTTCAATAAGGGATTAAAATAAAACAAAATGACCACATAGGCACCAAGTAAGGAATGTGATGGGTTGAAATATTAATTTTAATTTATAATATTTTTTCTTTACATAATATTTCCATTTTTGCAGTTTGATGCAATTAAAAGACATGATATTTTTTCTAGGTGATAAGTGGAAGGCAATTTTATTGTCCATGTTATCAGTTACTAAACTGAGAAGCTTTTCCATGCTGTCTCTTCCATCTCTGACCATCATAATATGTCTGTCCTTGATTAAATTCAAATGCTCTTCAACTCCCTGAAAGATATTAAATAAATCCAACTGCTATGCTGAGCATGGCATCTATATACCATGATAAGATCCCTGCCTTCCTTTCCAGCCTCATTTTATACTAGTTCCTTGTCACTCCCTTCCCTTGCATTCTAGTTTTCAGAAATACAAATTCTTTGTAAATTTTCCTCACATTTACCCCTGACTTGTGCTGCCTTTTCTGTCTAGAATGCCCTTTCCCAAGTCTCATTTTAGGTACTTCATCATGGAAAGCTCCTTCTGCCCATTCTGGGTTCAGTTCCTCTCTCCTGGGCTTGCTCATACTTGGTGCCCACTGCTGGTGCAGCACTAATCAGCCTGTCTTGAGATCGCTTGTTCATGTGTCTATGGCCTTTGCCATCTCTTTTCCTCTCTCCTCACCTGCCACCCTCAGCACCACCAGGCTATGAGCTTCCCCTTGGGAGCAGAAGCTGATCCTTTCATCTCTGAAGCCTAACCTCCTAGTACAAGCTTGAGTTGCAGTTAACTACTCAGTAATTATTTGTATAAGTGCAACTGAAAATCAAAGCATCCATGACGTTACATCAGCATGAATGAACGACATATATGGAAAGCCTGGGTGCACACGAATCTTACTCGGCACAGCCAGGGAACAAATGGGGCCCCACTTCTCATGCTTGGTGAATTTAATACTGACCTCCTCTCACCTGGAGAGGAGATGAATAAGTGAAACATTCTTAACCTCCAACCTCTCCTCACATCAGCATTTAGTCGATAAAATGTAAAGAATCCTTTCTACAAACTTTAAAGAGAAAGAACCAGCATGGGGTATTTATGAACCAGAGAAGTGCTTAGACATGGATTATTAGATAGAATGAATTAAAGAATAGTTTGTTAACTTTTCCATTTTTTCCCTTGAAACATTTTTTTCAGCAGATCCTTAGTGTAGTCAGAGTATCATCAAAGTTGGATAATTGACTCTTTGCTGACCTGTTACCAATTTTCTAAGCACCTGAAACAACCTGATATATAAAAATGCAAATACATTGAAACTTTTTAAAAAATCTGAATTCTAGTACTACTTCTGCCAAAAATTAGCTGTGAGAATTTGGGGCACACTAATTTTCCTTGGCCTTAATTTCCTCACTTAGAAATTACAGAAGATGATCTCGCAGTCCCTTTCCAAGTCTAAACTGCTGTGTATAGAAATAACAGCTAGTACTGTTCTTAATGCTTTATATATATATATATATACACACACACACATACACACACATACATATAAAATCATTTAATATTTCATGCAATCCTATAAGTAATATTATTCCTTCTTTTTAAAAGAGTAAACTGAGGCACAAGAAGATTAATATGCCCAGATGACACACCTGTTATCTGGCAGAGCCAAGATTCCAACTCAGGCAGCCTGACACCAGAACTCTTCTCTGAACCACGATGCTATGTTTCCTATTTTTCCCAAATATGTATTGATGAGGAAAAAACTATCGTGTCATCATTAAGTGGGCATGCCCCTTCTGGACTCTGATAAACTTATTAGCCACAGAAGAGTATGTCTTGCCCGGTCTTGTTCCAGAGACCCATCGTATCATTCCTGCTGGTTCCACTTGCACAGTCACTGATTTCTCCAGGATGGAGCTCCTCTGCTTACAGCATCTATTCCCTTCCCAGGCTCCTGAGCAGGGCCCCAACTACCCCACAGCCTGCCCCCAGATAACCAGTCAGCCCCACCACAGCCCCAGGCCTGCATTAGCATAACCATTTGGGACTAATCAGGAATTAATGGACAGTGCTTAGTGGCAATTTAATTTCTACAATAAACCTAATGAGCAATTTAATACAAATGTGAAAAGGAATCACTTTGCTTGTTGTCTGAATGCTTTCTCCTGTGCAAACATTCATGAGAACTCACCACTGGCTGCCTTTTTATAGCCCTGTTAGTTTACACTACAGCAGAATCAGGAAGGCCCCTGTGCATTTAGCATTATTAATAAGGTTAACTGGCACTTAATTAGCAACTTAGTGGTTAGTGCTCCATGATTGGAAGGTCCCTAGAAGATTATTTAGCAAAATTAACTGAGTCTTTTGTCATCTCCTCCCTAGATGCCTTCTGCACACTTCTAAGCAAAGCTGATTCTTAATCAATCGCAGACAGGTTCACAAAGCGGGCATGGACACAAGCAATAACTCCCCTCCACCTGAGCCAGTGCATGGAGCACTCCTGGAGAGGAGAGCGGCTCTCCCCAGCAGTGCTCCCAGTTCCGGTTGCTGAAGCTGTGGACCTCTACAGAGGCAATTCTGTGCTTGATTGACTGCTTTCATAAATATAATAGTGCCTTTAGAATCCTGGACAAGAGAGAGGGATGATTCAGCATCTGAATCTCCTGCTGCAGAATTTGTAGCTCATATTTAAGCATTCAGTTCCTGCTGCTGTCACTAGAATGGCATGACAAATTCCCTGTGGCCCCAAAGTTGTTTGTGCCAGGAGGCCAGGGCAGACCTGAAGCATGTACACAGCCTTTGCTTCCTGCCCGCAGAATAAAGATCAGTTCTGCAGAGCCCAACCTCCTAGTTCTCTGTTGAGCCCATGACAGGGTGTGGATGGAGGCATAGAAACTTCCTACCCAGGTTCCTCTATAAGGCCGTCATCTTGTCCTTCTCTCCACTGAGTCTTTCAGAAAGGACCATCTGAAAGCTTGATCTGCCCTTGCCAGGCTCTATGCTGTGTGATCATTGGGGAAATAAGAAAAAACCGGGCCCTCAGTAGCTAGTAATCCAGTAGGAGAGGTAGAGAATAAGCAAGTAAATAAACAATGTCACCACCTCCCTACCCACCTGTATGCCAGGCATTTGTTATTTTCAGTTATTCCTTACAGCAATCTTATAATGTATGTATTGTTATTCCATTTTGGCTAAGGAGACCAAGATTCAAAGAGATTAAACAATAAACTCAGAGTCTTACAAGTAGAAAGTAGCAAAGCTGATATTTAAATCCAGGCCTACACAAGTGTCTGCTCTTCACCCAAAAGCTGAGCTGCCTTCATCACTGAAGTTCCTATAACGAATGAAAACTAGTTTTAGTATTAGCACAAGAAAATATAATTAGAAAGTAAGTCAGTCATCTGATGAAAAAAAGTTCACGATGTATTCCAAAGCCCAATATAAGTGATTTGGGGATTATCCGTGCATCACTGCTCTAGTCCTTGGCATGGTAATGCAGAATTGGCGGTAACTTTAGACACAGTGACAACGCAGTGGCATATTGATGCATTTAGAGAATAAAGAGATGCACTCAATCAAGCAAAATTTGCTGAGTCCCTAGCATGTGAATGACGATCTGCTAGATACTGGAGAAGTGGGAGGGAGATAAAGATGAATCAACAAGACCTGGCCCCTGAGGCCCAGGAGCATAATCTCAGTGAGGGAAGCTAACATGTACCTCACAGATCTTTATGGGGCATATTGTAATAATTTCTAGAATAGTAGAGAGAAGAAATAATTGAAAAAACTGACTTTGGGTCCCTACAAATGCTTTTCAATAGAAATGTTTGAGCTGGCTTTGAAAATGAGCATGGGGAGAAAGCAGTCAATGAGCAATTGCATCTTAGACCAAGGGAAAATAATTCATGGGAGCCTGAAGAAAGAGAAGTGCATGTTGTATGTGAGGAGGGATAGGGATAGTTTAGTGTCAATAGGGGACACGATATTGGCCAAGGGGATAATGATGACAAGGAAGTGTAAATGCAATGATAAGGTACCTGCAGGAGGGGGCAAGTGTGCAGATTTTGGCGGGTCTTAAATACCACTCTGAAGAATTGGATTTTATTCAATAGATGGTGCAGCCCAGCAAGGGATTTTTAGCAAAGAGCAACAGGTATAGAATGATTAACTTAGAAAAAAATTATTGTCAGGGAGATACCACCTCCTTTCCCCACTCCCAACACACCCAGAAAGCCATTTCTTCTTCCCTCCTCCACCACACACACATAAACTCATTTCAGCTGTGCAGGAAGAGAGACAGGGAGGCTGTGCCAACCCTGAGAATAAGAAGGACATGATGGAAACAAAAACAAAGCCACCAACGGGAATTGGTGGCTGCATGTGAGAGGCATAAAGAGAAGGTATCTAGGGATGCTGGGCTTTCGGGGATGGAGGATGATGGGTGCTCATCACCCTGACTGGGGTAGAGAGGCTGGGGGGAAAAGTCAGATTTGAGAGAAAAAGAATGACCCTGGTTGGGGCAGATTTAGTTAGTGGCAAATGTTGAGATATTCCTGTAAAGAACAGAAAGCTGTGTGTTAGGTGATTACTGAAGCATAGAAGAAAATGAGATCTCCCAGCAAGAGGGAAAGGGCAGAGGGGACAAGGAAGAGAGGACAGGGGCTGGTGTCTGCTCACCTTTTCAGCCTCACCCTTCACCCTGTTCTCCCTCCCAAGCTTCACCAGCAAACCACCACCTTCCTTAGTCTCTCTTGCCTCCCAATCTTCCAAAAGGAAAGCTGGATGGGGCCATACAGGTCTATGTGACAGTGTCCCCAAGGCCTTGCACAGTGCCCACAGTCAAGCTTAGGGAATAAATGGAAGTGGGTGAGGCAAGGAAACTGAAGATGGGAGCCTGCAGACTCCTAATGTTTAAAGTATAGAGTGGAGACAGGAATCAGGTGGAGCAAAGAAGACTGAGAGAGTGGTCAGAGGGATGGAAGAAGGACCAGGAAAGAGCAGGGACACTGTGGAGGAGGAATGGAAAATGCTGCTGGATTTGGAGAGACAGTGGCTTGGAGAGAACCAGGGGCAGAAGCCGGGCTGTGGTGGGCTGGGAAGTTGCTGGGTATAGCAATGATAACAGGCCTCAGGAGCAAGGTCAAATTAATTGAGATTTATTGTGAAGCCTACATGAATCTAAGAACAAATCTAATCTACTAGATTACCCTTTGATTCAGGTGCAGCAGCCATTTGAATTTAATAATTCCTTGAACATCATATTTTCCAAATCTTATAATTAATTCATAAAATATTGTGGTTAAAATATTATAGTTAAATATAGTTAGTTATGATCAGAAAATATTATTACTCTATGTGTATAAGTGAAAATCCTATAGCTAAAAATTTTCCTCCAAATGCCACCTTAAATTTATTTCATATTTTATGTAATCATCAAAGCAGGTCAGAACTATCCAATTACAGCTTTTAAATAAATAGCAAAATACTTTCCTGTGGGTTTCAGAAATAACTGAAAACAAAGATTTTGACCTCATTCATTGTTTCAATTTTCCATTTGCAGTTTTTCCCCTAACTCATCAAAATTGTTTAGGAATTTTCAGTTGGATAAGATCTGACCCAGTAAAGCAAAGAGTATTTCATAAATTTCTTTCTTTTTGCAGATGCAAAAGGTATTCAAGAAACTTCCAGGATTCAAAAAGATCCACGTGTTAGGATTTAGGTAAGTAAGAGAATCAAACTCTTCCCAATTTTTAAATTACTTTCTCCCTATCCTCTTCTTAAAAGCAATGTCATGAGGATTATAAGGTGCCTTTTCCCTAATTGTTTGGCTCTACCAAATCCTGGAAACTAAATACATTCCAGATAAAGGAATTGTTTAATTAGAACATAACTCTAGGTGATTTTTAAGGGATAGCACAGAAGCTATATTCCTTCCTCCTTACAGGAATCAGAAATACTGCTCTCAACAGAGAGCTCATCTGCTGTCCTTGGCAATGTTGTTATTAATGAACCTCTTAGAAAAATACCTCAGTAGAGACAGATCAAAAAAAGTAGCAATTAATTGCCTTGGTGTCTGATTGCCTGGTTTCCTATCAAATGTTAAATATCATCACCATTTAAACAAATCATGCTGCCCAAAGGGAGACAGGCGAACCTAATAAAAAATTGTCCCTATAAGGGTAAAGAAGCTGAAAAAATGGGGTGGACAGAAGCAAGAATGGAAGCAGATTCCCCAAAATATATCTTTTATATTGACATCTGAACCATGGTAATGCATTACCACTCAAAGATCATTACATTAAAACTTTAAATAAAAGAAATAAACCATAAAATAGTGCCACACTAAAGCAGGGCTTGATCATGTTGCTGTGGCTTTGGCCCAAGCAGGCCTACATACAGCAGTATCCCAATGCTACAGTGGGTTTGTGATTTTGGGTGAAAATCTTTTCATTTGTCTGCAGATGGGGTCATAATATGGTATTTTTTTAAACATGCCACAGGGTAAATATCAATCCTGGTATTAGTTGAATGAGATTCCACACCCTGAGAGGAGTTTGTAAATCAGGGAGAGTAGGTCTCACCAGAAGTCCTCCTGTTGTCTTAGGCAAGAAGGTGCGCAGAACAAGGGCTCCACAGATTCAGAAAGAATAGCTTTTGGGGTACTCTCCCCATTTGTTTCTTCCAAAGCTCTGAGTTGTATAACTCCAGAGAAAGGAAATATGAAAAGTGAAAGTTATAAGAGATGAAACCCTTAATATTTACCAAAGCAGACTCATTTTTCTTTATTTCAAGATGTTGCTCTGAAGCATTCCAATGTGAAATCAGATGGATTAGAGAAAAATAAATGTTGATAGGAAAATATTTTGCATAGGTGGCAAGGCCTTCTGAATAAACCACTGCAGGTAAAGAACAAATTTCTAATTTAAAGCTGAAGGAAATAATAGGCACAGTTCTCTTGGTGAATATTCAAATGCTCATTATCCTCTCTCTTCAATAAATGAAAATCTGATTTAAAAAAATCTATTTCAGAAGTAAAACAAAATGTTAGGTGATGAAATTTTGTAAGGTTAAAATTTTAGAGATATATATCTTGAAGCTGATCCTTTCCCAAGTGTTTATCTCCACTAGGATTTATTATTATTAATATTTTTGCCAAAAATGCTTATAAAGCAAGTTTGATCACATTTTTCAAATGATTTTCATTATGACATGAAGATTTAGTCCACCAGAAAATATCTTGACCCCTGAGCACAATAAATGACATGTAAACTTTAAATCATTAATAACCATGCTCAAAATATTATAAAGTAAACTTATTGTGAAAGGAATTGCTTTCTTGTTGGGCCATTTACCTATAGAAGACCTAAAACCCTATCAATCTCCTAGTACTGTCTTTCCTCCAGCTCATTTCCATAAAGGTTGATTTATAATTTAACAAGTACTTTTATATCAGTGACCTCATTTGATTCTCTCAATATAACTGAGAAGGAGTTAAGATATCTATTCTTAACAAAATTATGAAGATGAACAGTGAAAGATCCACTTTAAATGTTACTTTATCTTTTACAGCAAAAGTAGAAAACTATTAACAATCATTCAAACTAGCTGGAGGGTATACTCCTTCAATGACTTGTGCACAAATTTTCATAGCAGCTTTATTTCTAATAGCCAAGAACTGGAAACAACCCAAATATCCATCAACAGGGCAACAGACAAACAAATTGTAGCACATTCTTACCATAAACTACTTCTCAACACAGGAGTGAAATATTGGAATACACAACAACATGGGTTCATCTCAAAGTATCTATGTTGAGTGAAAGAAGCTGAACGAAAGTATAATTTCACTTATGATAAATTCTAGAAAATTCAAACTGATGTATAGTGAAAGAAAATGAATCAGTAAACAGACATTTACAGAACACACTACCCCAAAACTGCAGAATATACATTCTTCTCATCAGTACATGGAACATTTTCCAGGATAGATCATATGTTAGGCCACAAAACAAGTCTCAGCAAATTCTTAAAAACTGAAATCATGCCATGTACCTTCTCAGACCACAGTGGAATAAAATTAGACATCAATTCCAAGAACTATTAAAACTACACAAATACATGAAAATTACACAACCTGCTGCTAAATGATCCTTGAGTCAATGATGAAATCAAGATGGAAATCAAAAAATTTTTCGAATACAATGACGAAAGTGATGCAAGCTACCAAAATCTCTGGGATACGGAAAAAGCGGTGCTACGAGGGAAGTTGATAGCATTAAATGTCTACATCAAAAACACAGAAAGATCACAGATTAACAACCTAATGTCATACATCAAGAAACTAGAAAAAGAAAAACAAACCAAATCCAAAGCTAGCAGAAGAAGAGAAATTGCAGAGATCAGAGCAGAACTAGACAAAACTGAACAAAAAAAATACAAACGACAAATGAAAAAAAAGTTGGTTCTTTGAAAAAATAAGCAAAATCGTTAGACACTATCTAGATGAATGAGAAATAGAAGAGAAAGGATTCAAATAAGTTCAATCATAAATGAAAAGGGAGACGTTACAACTGATACCACAGAAATACAAAATATCACCCGAGACTACTTTGAAAACCTCTATGCACACAAACTAGAAAATCTAGAGGAAATGGATACATTTTTGGGAACAAACAATCTTCCAAGCTTGAATCAGGAGGAAATAGAAATCCTGAACAGATCAATAATGAGTAGTGAGATTGAAAAAGTAATAAAAAATCTCCCAATAAAAAAAATGCCTAAGACCAGATAGATTCATAGCCGAATTCTACACATGTACCAAGAAGGACTGACACCTATCCTACTGAAACTATTCCATAACATCCAGAAGAAAGGAATCCTCCCTAACTCATTCTACAAAGCCAGTATCACCTTGATGTCAAAACCAAGAAAAGACACAACAAAAAAAGAGAAAACTATAGACCAATATCCCTCATGAACATATACGCAAAAATTCTCAACAAAATGCTAGCAAATCAAATCCAATGGTACATCAAAGAGGTAATTCACCAAGACCAAGTGGGTTTCATCCCAGGGATGCAAGGATGGTTCAACATATGCAGATAAATAAATGATTCACCACATAAACAGAATTGAAAACAAATACCATATAATCATCTCAGTAGATGCAGAAAAAGGATTTGATAAAATCCAGCACCCTTATGATACAAACTCTCAACAAACTAGGCATTGAAGGAACGCAACAAATTAGGCATATGTGACAAACCCACAGCCAACACCATACTGAATTGGAAAAATTTAAAAGCATTCCCCCTAAGAACTGGAACAAGACAAGGATGCCCACCGTTGCCACTTCTATTTGACAGAGTACTAGAAGTCCTAGCCAGAGCAATCAGGCAAGAGAAAGAAATAAAGGACATACAAATCATAAAAGAGGAGGTCAAACTATCCCTGTTTTCTGATGGTATGATCTTATAGCTAGAAAATCTTAAAGACTCCTCCAAAAGACTCCTAGAATTGATAAATAAACTTAGTAAAGTCTTAGGTTACAAAATTAATGTACACAAATCAGTAGCATTTCTATACATTAATAACAGTCAAGCTGAGAGTCAAATCAAGAACTCAATACCATTTTCAATACCTGTGAAGAAAATAAAATACCTGGGAATATACTTAATCATAGAGGTAAAAAGTCTCCATAAGGAAAACTACAAAACACTGATGAAAGAAATCACAGATTACACAAACAAATGGAAAAACATCCTATGCTCATGTATTGGAAGAGTCAATATTGTTAAAATGTTCATACTGCCCAAAGTGATTTACAGATTTAATGCAATTCCCATCAAACTACCAGCATCATTTTTCATAGAACTAGAAAAAACAATCCTAAATTTCATATGGAACCAAAAAAGAGCCCAAATAACCAACGCAATCCTAAATAAAAATAACGAATCTGGAGGCATCACATTACCTGACTTTAAATTATACCACAAGGCCATAGTAACCAAAACTGTGTGGTACTGGTATAAAAGTAGACATGTAGATCAATGGAACAGAATAGAGAATCCAGGAATAAAACCATATGGCTATAACCAACTGATCTTAAACAAAGAAGATAAAAACATATACTGGGGAAAGGACACCCTATTCAATAAATGGTGCTGGGAAAATTGGATAGCCACATGCAGAAGAATGAAACTGGATCCCTGTCTCTTACTATACATAAAAATTAACTCTAAATAAATTAAAGACTTAAATATAAGACCTGAAAACATAAAAAATCTAGAAGAAAACATAGTAAAAACTCTCTGTACATTGGTCTAGGCAAAGAATTTATGACTAAAACCCCAAAAGCAAATACAGCAACAACAAAAATAAATTAATGGGACTTAATTAAACTAAAACATTTCTGCACAGCAAGGGAACAAGACCAAACAGACAACACACAGAAAGGAGAAAATATTTGCAAACTATACACCCAACAAAGGACTAGTATCCAGAATCTACGAAGAACTCAAACAAATCAGCAAGAAAAAAACAAATAACCTCATCTTAAAATGGGCAGAAGACTTAAACAAATTTTTTTAAAAAGAAGAAAAACATTCATGCCTGATGGGTGCAGTGTGCACTTTCTGGGGAATTGGCACACTTGTAGCTCTGACTTGGGCAGCGCAGAGGCAATATATGTAACCAAAGTGTTTGTACCCATGTAATATTCTGAAATAAGAAAAAGGAAGAGAAACAAACAGCCAACAACTCAAAAAATGGTTAACATCACTAATAATCAGGGAAACACAAACTAAAACCACAATGAGACAGTACCTTACCCCTACCAGAATGGCCATTATTAAAAAGACAAAAAGCAATAGATGTTGGCATGGATGCAGTAAAAGGGAATGCTTATACACGGTTAATGGGAATGTAAATTTGCACAACTTCTATGGAAAACAGTATGGAGATTCCTTAAAGAACTAAAAGTAGACCTACCATTCGATCCAGCAATCCCATTCATCAATCCCACTGCTGGATATCTACCCAAAGGAAAAGAAGTCACTATATCAGAAAGACACCTGCATCTGAATGTTTATCACAGCACAATTTACAATTGCAAAGACATGGAATCAACTTAAGTGAACATCAGTTAATGAGTGGATAAAGAAAATGTGGTATATATATTCCATGGAATACTACTCAGCTATAAAAAAGAATGAAATAATGTCTTTTGCAGCGACTTAGATGGAGCTGGAGACCATTATCCTAAGTGAACTATCTTAGGAATGGAAAAACCAATACCACATATTCTCACTTACAAGTGAGAGCTAAACAATAGGTATATATGGACATAACATGGTATAATGGATGTTGAAAACTAGAAAAGAGGAGGGTAGGAGGAGGGTGAGGGATCAAAAATTACCTATTGGGTTTATTCTGGTGACAGGTACACTATAAGTCCTGACTTCGCCACTATACAATGCATCCATATAACAAAAAACATACCCTAAAAATACCCCCTAAATCTATTGAAATAATAATTTTTAAAAGAGAAACAGACCAGTAGATATGACATGACTGAAAGAAAGAATCTGACAATCTAACTAGGAAGTCCCTCTGCACAGAGCAGCACTAGTTAGTCATAGATTCTTTCTTGCCTCCACAGAAGGAAAGTTGTAGCATGCCTGTAGCAAGTACACTTTAGTCATGTTACATCAAGGTGAAAGTTGGATAAACTCATAGCCCAGTCAGAAAAGTCAAAGACACTAATCCCATCACATGTGTAGAGTGTCTTTGGCAGCAACTATCATTTGAAATGTAAAGGTAAAAAACTGGAGATAGCTTCTAAACTAAACCCATATATACGCCCAAAGGAGTGAAAAATGTATTCATCAGTTTGGTGACCAAATGGCCTTTTTTCAGGCACAAGCAGGTGGTGGCATGACAAAATGAGCCCAGGCTTCAAGTTAGGCAGGACAGGATTTAATCCTGGCTGTGCCACTTTGCAACTGTCACTTTCCCTCTCTGTGCCTGTTTCATTATCTGTGAAGTGGGGGTTATGTTGTTGAAAAGTTTAAATGAGAACACATATAAACTGCCTGGTGCACACCACCCGCTCAGTAAACAGGTGGTTGTTTTTCTTGCAAGCTGTCCCATGGTGAATTGCACCAATCTCTCAAAGCTTACTGATTACAGCTATTCAAAAAATAATCAACCAACAAAAACACCAGGTCCAGAGTTCCTCCTCAGAAAATTACCTAAAGTAATCATTTAATGTCATTCAGCAGTGAGAAATCCATTTACAAAATACTTTTTAAAAAATTCCTGGCACTAGCACCATCCAAAATATAAGATGTCTAGAATATATTTGCAGCCTCTTCAGGAAGAATATGAGGAAATCGAGAAGTTTGCAAAGAAGACCAAAAGCGCATGTAATCTTTAAACTGAGGCTGAAATCCTAATCAAAATCATTATATAATGACGTTTAATTTCTGAGATTCATATGGCTCTCAAAATTTCCATTTAAATTCTGATGGCAGTTTATATGTTCTCTTCAAAGCTCTGGGCAAACATAAGAAACAATGGAGGGGACTATGTCTTTTTTGTATATGAAATAATTCACTGAATGTCTCAATAAATGTCATACAAATTCTTTCTCCCTTTCATGCTCCCATTGTGTATGATGGAATGAAGACCAAAGAAAGAAAGAGATGGGTAATTTGGACTTATTTCTTATGTTTTGAAATATGGTATATTTTTCCCCCACAAATTTAAATGCTGCTTTTGTACAAATAATTTTTATATATAATATCTGAGATAAGCCAATGACTTTTTGCTGATTTCTTATTTAAATGGAAGTCATTGAACAATTACTCGGTAATTTAAGAAAAACTCTCTAGTCAAAGTCACTATTTGATATGTAGGCAAACATTGATCTGGTCAACTGAAGAGGATTCTATAAAACTCAAGGTCTCATTAGGAAAGCATAAGAGCACATGTCTGTGATGTAAGCTTTAACTATTTCTTAAATGTCATTTGTCATGGAAAGTTGTGTGTGTCTGAATGTACACACACACATGCAACCAACCTAAGTCTGTAGTAAAGCAGAGAAACTAATTTGCTCCTTGATTCCGAGGTCATTGTGAATTGGAAAAAGGACCCAATACACCTTAGAGAGCTCAGTAATAAGAATCCAGATTTGGCTCCATAATTGGCTACTGAAATTAAAACCTGTAGGCTTGGACTGATTGTATGGTCTGAAGAACTGCCAGAAACATACATTATCAGTTCCTATGGCCTTTAAAACACTTCTGTATCCCTTCGTGTGGATTAATGACATGAACTAAAAGGTAAAAGCTGATTCTCGAGGACAGAGGTATAGAGAATTCTGTTTCATTTTTACATGCTAAAAGGCATTGAATTAATAAATGCGATAATAAATACAGTTAATTGTGTACTACTTCCCTCTTTCTTTTCTCACACCTTCCTTCTAAGATGTTATTTTAAAAGCGGCTTAAGGAGGAAGAGTGTTATGTTTCATTTAGAGTTTTATTTTTTAATTAAAAAATACTTCTTGGAACAAAAGTAGAAGAGAAATAACCTTAAGAACTGAAGCTTTGACTTCGTTACAACATGTATATACTATTGTCCCACTGCTATATCCTCCTAGAGGAGGCTATTTGTAGAAGAAAGGACAATTCATCCTTCTTCCTGGTTGGCACCGTGTGACTTAAAAGACTGAGAAAAACATTGGTCAATTCCAGCAACTCTTGACAATTACACTTTTTCGAAAAAACCTAAAGTAAAAATCTATGGTCACTTGATTCAGTTAATAATCCTTCGGCAAGCGACCTAACTCCCTGCTGGCATTCTATTTCAGAATTAAAATATATGTCAATTATTTTTTCACATTTCAAATGTCTAGCAAATATTGAAATGTTTGAAGTGTGATATTCTTTAAGAGCACATCAGGAAAGAGGTGGGAGCTGTCCTGAAGCTTTGTGGCAATGTAGAGACTCTTTTTACAAGGCATATAACATTGGCTTTGAGTGGGGGATGTGTTCTCTGCTGTTTACAGTTCAAGCTCCACAGAGATGCGATTTACAGCCACCTTTAAGAGAGAGAGCACAGAAGCAAAAAGCCCTGCCAGTGACCTTCTGTCTTTTGATTCCAACAAAATTGAACATGAGGGAGTCCCTCGTGGAACTGTGGAGGAGGACAAGCAACCTGAAATCTATCTCACAGCAATAGACCTCAAAAAGCTGATCAGCAAAGTACTGGAGGAAGAACAATTCTTGGATGTGGGGACGATTCAGTTCACTGATGGTCAGTTGGTGATTTAATAGTTCTGACTTTATTCTCATTTTGACAAAGAGACTAGGCAATGTGAATGTCTCATGGAAGCTGTCATTTTAACTTGGGCCTTGAGTCAATCATTACTGTCACAGGCACATCGCGTATGGTACCATATCTGTCTTTTCTCCTGCCCTCCTATGTCTCATTTGATGAGCCTTTGGTAACCACTTCATACGAAGGAAAGCTCTAGGAGAATTCAAGGGTTTCAGTTCTGTTCAGATCTACCATAGCCACCCAGCAGATCCCAAGCAGAGAGAACCCATGGACAGTTCAGTTCCCCTGGCACAACCTAAACAGATTCCCTCATTTAGTAAATTGATCAGGTCCCAGTAGGAAACAAATGGAACATTCAAATCAGAATAATCTGAGGAGAGTCTGATAAAGGACTGTTTATAAAGGTTTGCCTGTACCTAAAGGATTACAGCAATTCCCTAGGCTAGAAGCAGGAAAGCCTCATTGCTACCTCCAGGCTGAAGGGTTGCCTAATAATCTAAGCCATCCCATAGACAGAGGGCAAGGAACCATTGATATGGTCATATAAGTCAACCTTCCGGGGCAGAAAGTAGCAGGGAGGGGCTGGGAGAGTGGATGTAAAGAAACCAACAAGATAATCAGGCCTACTCGGCATCCTCAGAGGGTTCCTGGAGGGACCCAGGAGCCTGGAAGTCCTCAATAGGATCGGTAAACGGCAAAACTGATGGACATTGAAAATGCCATTTTAGTATGACATGGCATGAAATGGTCATTCTCTGTTTGCCAGGTCTGTTTTTCTGGTTTAGATAGGCAAACTCTTAACACTGGAAAACTTCATAAAGGTATCTTGGGACAAGATGAAGGGACAGAGGAACACAAAGGCAAGAAAAGGTCAACTTTGGACTCACCTCAGAGACCTGGTACTGTGGGTTTGTGTATTTTGAGCCCTCTCTGGTGTTCTAAGAGTCAGGCTTTAGGATACAAGTGGGTATTCACAAATGGTCATTGATTCTGGTATTTATTCTAGCCATTTCAGCCATTTCTTTTTCATCAGCTTGGTCATATTTTTATCCCCACAGGTCTAGCCAATTAGCCAGCCTGCTTGGTCCAAATCTGTAGAATGAGACTGAACACCCACACCCTAAAAATTCACTGCAACAATTATTCTTATCACATAAACATGCAAGATGTACCTGTTGCATTTGTTCTTCAATATATTATTCAAATCCATGACCTTTTTTTGTTGTACTACTCCCTAAGGATTGGTTATTGACATGTTTTTCAACCTTGACTGTTTTATTGCCCCAACCACAAAAGAAAAAGGAAAGATACACCCATACCTTATGGTTTTTCTCCTACAGAAATTGTTGGGTCAGTACCAGTTTCCAGTCCAGGCACCCAATCAGAGCTGCCTACGCCCCTTGCTGATATCACAAAGGTAAGCAAGTTTGTTGTCCTTTTGTTCTTCAAATAGGAACAGAGTCTCAAAATCTTTCATCAAAAAACAAATCAGCTTGTTGATTTGCTAAACAGAGCAAAACCCCCTGTTCATTGCTAATTATAATTCTTTTCTGTTTTTACAGGTAGTACTTGGTTAACCCACTTTCAGTATCTATATTAATAAAATATAATATGACTTGCATTTCAAGCATCCTAAAATCCAAAGTTTCCTTTAGTTAGATCTTTGCTTCAATTATAATCAGGATGTGCTCTATTTTTGATAAAGCAAACATATTCTCATGAACTGAAAAGAATAATTAAAGTAGAATATATTATTTAACTTTCAGAAATAAATATAAACATAATCATACTTTATAAGTTAGTTTTTAAGTCTTAATTTTTTGTCTATATATTTATTTATGAGGATTGATAAATGCAAATTAATGCCTTAGAAAGTAAAGATAATAAATTCAGTAATAATTTTTGTATTCAATTTAAATTTTTGTTTATTTAGCTTATATAAATTGTCACTGGGGTTTTCATAAACAGAAGTGCCTACTAAGCTCTAATCTCTCTTGAAATGAAAGAATTCACAAATTCTAACATGATTAACACAATTCAAAGTATTTTAGTTATTATTAAGCCTATTTGAGCAGACTCAATTATCCAAGAAGCCAATAGATCATATTTTACCATTCTATCAATGCATGTTTTCCTTTTAGAACATATTTCTACATCAGAACCTTCCTCCATAGTAGATTCAAGTCAACTACAAAAATGCTATGTTAAAATTTAAGTAAAAATAAAAACTGCAGAGTATAGCCCTTCTCATATAGAGAGAAATGTCCCATCTCAATATCTGTCTTTCTAACTTCATTCTTCAGGGTGCTACTTTGAGTCCTGAACTTACTCTGGGTGAACCCAGGCTTGAGACAGTGGACAAAGCAGAGCATGGTCTACCCGGTGAGTTTATTCCCACAAAATCTATGCCAAATGACAACATCCTCTTTGAGGAATCCATTTATGACACCACCTCAAAGACCAGTGACAAAGCCATCCTCAACCCAGGAGAAGGTTTGCTCTCACCAGCATTTGCAACAGAAAAGCAGGCCATTGAACCACCTCCTTCTGAAGAGGAGGACATCCCCAGCATCCTTCCTTCAGCCCTAGTTCTCATTCCCACAGCCAACACTGGCAGCCCTTTCCTGGTGGATCTGAAAAGGAAGCTGAAACCAAAGCAGCACCAACTGCTTCCCCCCTCCCCCCAGAATAACAGTCTCTTCTGGGCTTCATAACTGAGAATCCAGGGGTGGGGTGGGGGCAGGCAAGGGCAACTTAACCTAAACATTTATACCCCCATAAATATGCAGAAATAAAAAAAATAAAATAAAATAAAAAACTGAGAATCCATCAGGACAGAGTAGGTCATAAGGCCCATGTCCATGACTAGGGGTGCTGACAACAGTGAATCAGTTACAATTAGGGTATGTATTCCCATATGCCTCTTGTGTGTTGACCATCGATACTGTCTGTTCTACTGCAGGTGTTTCTTTAGTCCAAATTAGCACATGTGAAATTGAAAAATATGAAGAATGTCCATAAACACTATCGTATTGTTGATTTACTTTTGAATTTCCAAGAAGATTAATTTTGGAGGCAATAGAATCAAGCTTTCTCACAGTTAAAGAGAAATATTTAGCAATATATGAAGACTTTGGGTGGGGGGACTAAAAATCCTACCAAAGAGCCTTTTTTAGTTCAAAAAGTGGCTGATTTAGTGGCTCCATGAACCCCTATACTCTGGAAAAACTGCAAGTAAAAATGTCTTTAAAGAAACATGAGCCCCAGGATACAAGGCTGTTAAAGAGGCATAGTGATTCTCAGTGCAAACGCCGATGGAGATTTGTTATGGCTAGTATTTTTAATAGGATTGTAATTGCTTTAGTTAGGGCTCTCTTTACAAAATTCTTCAGGTTTTGAGCAGTCTACCTCAACTCTATTTTCCTAATAAACTCTGTGTGCAACTAGTATGCAATTTTAGAGAATTTCAGAGTTTTTAGGAATGTATATATGGCATGGTGAAAGAATTATCTACATAGATAAGATTTGGTTTATATGATTATCAGTGAATAAATGTTAACTTCTTGACACAGTTTCTTATTGCTGTATTACAAACCCTCCTTACAGTTTGTGACTTAAAATAACAATCACTTATTTTGCCCATACATCTGAAATTTGGGCAGGGATCAGTGAGGACAGCCTTCTTTGCTCCACATTGTTGTGTAAGCTGAAATATCTCAACTGGTGTTGAAGATCCATTTCCAAGATGGTTCACTTGCATGGCTGGCTAATCAGTGCTCACCCAGAGCTCTTGGCAGGGGGCCTCATTTCTTCTCTACACAGGTTTCTCCACAGGGTTACTTGGGCTTCATCACAGCATGACAAGCTGAGTTCAAAAAGTCAGTACAATTTCTTACAGGCCTAGAAACAGCATCATTTGCTCACATCCTAATGGCTTGGTAGTTACAGAGCCCACCTAGATTCAAAAGGAGGGAGTCTTATCTCTTGATAGGAGAAGTATCAAAGAATTTATTGCCATTTATAATTAACCATAATCCACATCAACTGCTATCTTGACTTCAAAATCATTTTGGAGTTGGGTGGACAAAACAAAACTTTTGGTGAAATGGTTGATATGAAATGTTTTCTGCATTCTTTTCTTTCATTATATTATAAAACTTTCTTAGAAGATCAGCATTTCAGTGTGGATTAACAAAAATAATAGTATATCTATTATATAATGATGAAAGCATTATTGTATTTTCAAATTGCTTTACTGTTTTCATTTTATTTATGCATTCCTTCCATTTATGAATATACCATAGAATACTGAAGTTGGAAGAAATCTTAGAGATAATTTAGTGAAGCTGCTGTGTTTCACAGATGAGAAAACCCAGGCTAGAGATGTGAAGTGCCTTGCTCAAGGTCACATTATAGCTGGCTGCAGAGCCAGGACCATTATTCAAGCTTCCTCCATCTTTTATAGTATGTTTGCCTTAAGTAGATCTATTCTTTATTAAAAAAAAATACACACACACACACACACATATATATACACACACACACACACACACACACATATATATATATATACACACACACACACACACACACACATATATATATATATACACACACACACACACACACACACACACACTCAAACTTGTTTTGCCTTCAAACCACAACCTCTTCTCTATTTCACTACTGTCAATTTTTCTAAATATTAATAGTTTGGGCTTCTGAGTCTCCACTATCTCACCTGCCAATCACAAGTTTTCACCTCTTACTACATGGTACAGGAAAACGACTTTCACAAAAGTCACAAACAAATTCCTCATTGATCAATTTAGCAGTCTCATTTCTGTCTTCCTTTTATTTGACATTTCTGGCATGTGGCTCTTGTCAACTGCTCCCTTCTTGAAATCCCTTCACCTGGCTTCCACAAAATGATTCCTTCTTGTTTCATATTCCCTGACTACTCTTTTTCAATTTCCTATAGTGTGGCTTGTTATTAGATTTTTTAAAATTTTGCTTATTAAAATTCTACCTCATTTTAAAAATAAGATTTGTGAGTTGCAGTGAGCTATGATCACACCAGTGCACTCCAGTATGGGCAACAAAGTGAGACTCTATCTAGAAAGAAAGAAAGAAAGAAAGAAAGAAAGAAAGAAAGAAAGAAAGAAAGAAAGAAAGAAAGAAAGAAAGAAAAGGAAGGAAGGAAGGAAGGAAGGAAGGAAGGAAGGAAGGAAGGAAGGAAGAAAAAAGATTTGTGGTGATTTACAACACATGGATGTACTACAGTAAAATTTTATTTTTATTTTAAAGAATTGAAAGTAAAATGGAAGAGAAAATAAAAGAAAGATCTTTGGTGAAATAGAAATGTTTTGGAATTAGGTAGAGGTGGTGATGGTACACAACATTGTGAATGTACTAAATGCCGCTGAATCATTTATGGTAAAATGGTTAATTTTATGTTGTGTGAGTTTCTCAATAATTTTTTATAATCAGATAATGCTGTAAGGAAACTTGTATACAAAAAAATCATTAAGTTCTATAAGTTTGCTTTAGGTGATTCATGATTTGGCTCTGAGTTTCTTAACAGGCTGTGCAAGGAGGAAAATACAATCAATCACGTGTTTTTTTTCTTTTTTTCATTTTGATACAGGATCTCTCTCTGATGCCCAGTCTACAGTGCAGTGGCATCATTATAGCTCACTTCAACTTCAAACTCCTGGGCTCATCCTGTTGCCTCAGCCTCCCAAGTAGCTAGGACTACAGGCATGCACCACCACCGCCACGTCCAGCTAATTTTTCTATTTTTGTGGATATGAGGTCTCACTATGTTGCTCAGGCTGGTTTTGAACTCCAGGCCTCAAGCAATCCTCCCACCTCAGGCTCCCAAAGTGGTAGGATTATAGGTGTGAGCCACCCTACCCGGCCCAGTCTGCATGCTTACATGTTGTAATTTCTTAGGAGAAAAATTTCTCTGGCAAGCCTCATAAGGAGGACAGTCTGGGTTAGGGCAAAACCAGTCAGGTGTTTCTTTTAAGGCCCTTACTGGATATGTGCAGTGCCAAAGTCCAGTTCATTGCAGCAATTCTAGGAGGGACTAGGTTCTGACAGTCTGCCTTAACTCAAAGATTGATTTTAGAGTACTTGGACGAATGAATGTGCTGCATAACCTCCAGTAGATGCTCTGTAAGTAAAAATCATATCTCATAACGGAGCTTCTGATTAGTATTGAGCAAGAAGAGTTATATTTGCTGACATGGGCCTAGAATGGAAATATTCTATATTGCCAATTAATAGCAGTTCCATATGCTTTCATAATCATCCCAGCTAGGAATAGAAATGACATATTTTAATGAAAAATCAAGACCCTAACTAGGAAACATTCCTGATAAAAAAGCATCTCATTTATACATGGAAAAAATCAAAAAGAGTACTATGGACAAGACAAATGCTGCCTCCCTCATAAAACAATTCTGGGTCTCTCCCATGTACAGGTAAAATGAAAATTACAGCTCCAAAGTTCTGTGCCATGGTATTATGGAGATAATTTTAGTCTGGAAAATTTTTAAGGTTAGTGTCACCAAACGCCCACCAAGCCATTAAAATCTCAGTAAAGCACTCATAGAAATATTTCAGCTTAAGCAGTTTAATTTAGTAGTTAATCCTCTGAGATAAAGTACTTGCAAAACATTCCTCTAGAACACTAATGAATTGGTATGTGTACAGAATTGTGAGGTCTTCTGTTATTAATATTTTTTAGAGTAGTTGATTTCAAGCCATTCTTTTTTGCAGCATTATCTGTTAAATCCCTCCTATTTCATAAAAATGAGAGTTATAAACGTATAGAAGAAACTCAACATTCTGTCTTCTACACAGCATGTATCCAACTTGTTCAAAAATATTGTCAAGTCATCAGAGTAGAAAGTCGGGTGTGGCGCGGTTTGGGTTAGGCGTGTGTAGGTGGCAATATATTTCTTTTAGCTCTTTAGAATGATCATCTGATCTGTCAAGAGAGAAGCTCTTTACTGTTCTGCCTCCCAAATTATAGACTTTTTTGCTTATAAGACATTCCATTTAAAATGTAAGCCAGGACTCTTATTAAATTGCAGTATTTTAAGTGAAGAAGCAAAGTTTAGGCAGAGCTACTCTACCATTGGACATCAATATGTGTTTTATTTCCTCTCTTGGCAATATGTTATAATCAACACATTTCCAGCGTTTCTTTAACTCACCCCAGCCTTTGACTCCATCAAAAGGAATCAGTGAAATTAACTAAATTGAATAAACTCAATATAAAACCCAGCTGCTAATGTTCTATGGGCTCAGGGAGTATGGTCTATCTCTATCCATTGCTATATTGTCAGCATCCAACCAGATGCTATATTAACAGGCAATTAATATATGTTGAATGAATTGAAAGAGTAAATGAATGAATTTATATTATAATACATCCATGAAAGTCAGAGTTGATGTGATTAATCTAGTTCCCTTTTTAATCTGTCTACTAAGAAGCTCAAAGCCAAATCAATGATCCAGAAGCAATATTCTGCTATCAATTCTAGTCACACCATTCACCATTGCCAAAATATGTTATTTATTGTCATGATTTTGTGCGTTTGCTCAAGTTACTTTTTCTTGTGCCTGTAATACCCTCCCTTTCTTCTAGCCTGTTGACCTCCAATTTCATACTTTAAGTTTCTGCTAACACTTCCTCTATGAAGCTTTCCCCAACTGCTTCCTGAAAAAGAATTCATAATTGCCATCTGTTCACTGATTTCATAGCAAAAAATCATATATGCCTCCATCAAACATTTACCATGTAGTATTAAAAGTATTGATATACATGTCTGGGGTCTTTCCAAGACTGAATTCCTGAAGTAAAAGGATGCATTCTTATTCCTTTTTTAAGAATTCCTGTGCTAAGTACGGTGTCTGGTGCAAAATTGTGGTTTCATAACTATTTGTCACTGCTGTCAGCCTTATTGGAACTGTCAGTGTTATCATTCTCAGACAGTAAAATCCCAGAGGATATGGCCCCTCCCTGTGTTAGTCTCCACACAGCTCCACAGACAACTTCATGTGTAAAGGAATGTTCCTTATTGGTAAATACTTCTGTCAAAATTAAAGTGCTGAAGAACCTTAATCAGCTCCACCTCATGTGATGTAACAACTACTGCGCTGATTAAATATAAGCATGAGGTGAAAGAAATTTGCAAAAAGCCACTCTCCTAGCCAAAAAAAATTTACATTTCCTAAGGCTCAATCAGGAAGGCCTGGCAAAGATATTATTTAAATTGCTCCACTTTAGGCTGAAAAGAATAATCATAAGACTTGAAAAGACGTGTAAGAACAACTCAGCTGAACTTTAAGCCACTGTGGTCAATATTTTTGCCTGTTCTTCCTTACCAGAGAGTAAGGTTTTCCTAGCAGTATGCTGCTTATAAAAATTATTCTGAGAGGTAAATGAGAAAAACACATCTAAAGGAAGGAAAGAATGGCCATTGAGCAAAGACTTGCAATTACATTCCTTCCCTGGATACGATCTTCACAGTGCCCAGGAAAAAATGAAAAGGAAATTGAAGTTCTTCCAACTCTCAAATTCGGTACTTGTAGATTTAGCCTAGATGTCAGATGAGTTAATACTGTCCTTCAATGTTTCAGTTTGGGAAATTCAATGCTGTAACGCACATTTTGGTAATTCCTAAGAAAATTCATGTTCTGACTTTCTGCCCTCTACTGAACTAATATTACTCCATCTCCTTGCCTGAATCTATTCTCTTCTCTGTCCCTTCCCCATTCTGAGGATGAATAGTCTAGATATTTGTGATTATCCCTCATCACCATTCAGAGAAGATAATTCTATGGGTAGATCCAACTTTACTGCAGGTTGAGGCAATAAGGAAAGAAGGAAGTCACATTGCAGCACCACCAGGAAACACCCTCAAGTTAGACATAGACATCCCTGTCTTAACATGTCAGTTACATTCTCTGCTGGAAAATTCTCACTGGCCAATACTGCGTTGGTCGTTCTCTGCTGCACTATGCTGTTAAGGCTTTATTCTCTCAAAACTCTCCTCATGATCGCCCTTTACCCAGGCTGCTCCCAGCTCCCTCCCCAAATTCTTGTCCAATTTTTATGCATAGTAGTAAGGTCTGTTCTTTCTAATATTTTACTGAACAAAAATCACATGTTTCTAAAATAAATTCTGCCACTTCTGCAGGGGCAAAAGCAGTTAGAGGTGGTTGTAGTTAGAAATTGCGTTTTTCCCTTCCTTCCATGTTGAGACTCCTTCACATGAATACAGGTAATACAGACACATATTCAGATGATACTGTGTACCAAGTGGTTTTCAGTAACTCTTGGCAGCTTCATCTCACCTTGATGCCATTGTTTCTCCTTCTTCCTTCTTCAGGAGAGTCCTCTTTCTCCTCTTCCATATCATGCAAGCCCATTCTCTGGTTTTACCTCATATGGCACTAGTATACACTGATTTCCCCAGGCGCTCAAGTAGCTTCTCTGCATATCTTTCGGTGGGAAACTGGTCCATCACAATGTCCATCCAGGGGTGCTGTAGGCCACAGATCCAAGCAAACTCTTCATGTGCTGGTAGACCACAGATTTCAATGAATTCCCTTAATTAGTAGTGGTTATCTTGTATGTTGTGCTCGTTCACTTATTCATTCAGCAAATATTTATGTTGTACATATTAAGGACAGGGAATAAATTGGTGAACAAAACAGATCACTCCATGACTGTCATGGTTTGGGTTCCCCCCAGAACAGACCCTGCAATAAGGATTCAATTACAAGGAGCTTATTTCAGGGATGATCCCAGGAAACCCAGTAAGGAAATGAAGAAGTGAAACAGGGAACAGCAGATAACCAACACAGCCAGTTACCCCTGTGACCACTGACACTTATCACTGGTGTGCTGGTAAATGTTTAACAACCAATCTCAAAAAAAAAAAAAAAATAGTGGAATATATATGCATGGAGAAGTTTGTTTTAAGATTTTGCTGATACAAAGGATACACAGCACATGATTTACAAGTAATAAAATATACAATATTCTTTATTATCAAGTCTATATAGCCAATTGATTCTCTTAAGGAAGTAATGTTTAAACTGAGATCTGAATGACAGGAAGGCAAAAATAAAAACTGAGGAGGAGTGGTAGAGAGTGTTTTGAGCAGAGGGAAGTAACCGAAGCTGAAAGTAGCACGGCATATTGAGAGAAAGTGAAAAAAGCCAGCAGAGCTAGAGCGCAGCGATTTAGACAGAAAATGATGAAGCTCTAGAAATGTAGAGCTTTTCAAGTCCCGTTAAGAATCATTAAAATGTTGCATTCAAAAGAATGATGTATCAAATTTGAGTTTAAATACATCTTTCTGTCTGCATTGTGAAGAATTGGTTAGAGGTGGACAAATACAGATAATCAATTAGAATAGTCTTAACAGTAATCCAGGCTAGAAATGTTAATAGCTAGGACTTCAGTGATAGAAGGGGAAATGGACAGAAGGAAATTGATTTGAATGGTATTTCAGAGGTAAAACCAACATGAAGATTTCTGAAGCCACAAATGGGTTCAGCAAGAGAGACTGGCCTGATTGATGAGTAGTGCCTGCCTCAGGCTCATTAGTGGGAACGCATGTGTCTGCAATTTCTGTACCAGGCCAGTGAACTGGTTTTGGCTCTGCCTCTCCAATGTCCAAATATTACCTTCCCATTGCCTCTGTATAGTCATGTGACTGGTGAGCACATCCAAGAAGATTCCAGCCTTTGCTGGTTCTCAGGTCCTCAGCCTGGTCACTTTTATCACTTGCATCCGGTTCTGTTGGCTTACATTTACACAAAGAGAAAGATTGTTAAGTATCTATGATAAGTAATGCTTTTGATTGATATATCCGGTATTTCACAGAGAAGAGAAAAGCGGAGGCCGGCAAATACAGGAAACTAAATAGATAAATAGAATGATTCCCAGGGCCTCGGGATTTCTCTGTATGACCTTCTTTAGGAAACTGTCATCAAGGTTACTTTAAATCTATAGAGCTGGTAGCAGCTGTGAGTGCTTTCTCCTCCTACACATCCTGATTTACAGGTTTCAGTTCAACAACCCAGGGGTTTTTTGTTTTGTTTGTTCTGGGTGTCATATTTTTCACTTTTGGTTTAGCATTCGCATTCTATCCCTTCTTGTTTCTTGGAATGGCCCCTAACACACTGCAGGAGTTGAATTTGTATCTTACTAACTTTAACTGAAATACCAGCACCTCATCAGCACCAGAAAGCTCTAGACTGGGCGAGAGGTGTGCGCCACACCACGGAGCTCTGCAGCCCCCTTGCAGGTTGTCTGGAAGCCGGCTCAGTTCTGTTTCCTTTCATACCTGGTGGCGCAGAGACAATAGAATAAACCTGTTGAGCTCTATTCCCCGACCATCCCTCACTGGTAAACAGCTCCAGTGACAAGGAGAACATCTCCGCATGAATAAACCCTTAAATGCATTTCAAAATTAAGCCATTAAGATAATTTTAACAGAAATCTTAACTTAAAAACATATCACTCAGTTATCCCATGTGGAAAATTGAGAAAGTTTTCAGGAAAAAAGTTTACTGTAAGACTTAAAGAAGAAAAACCTAAATCCCCAATGTGATGGTATTTGGAAGTTGGGCTGTTGGGAGGTAATTAGGTCATGGAAGCAGAGTATTTATAAGAAGAGAGAGGAGAGAGATGATCTCTCTCTCTCTTTCTCTCTCTCTGTCCCCTCCCCCACACACACACATCCCCACCCCATGTGGGAATACAACTAGAGAACAGCTGCCTGCAAACTAGGAAAGGTAACCTCGCTAGACACTGGATTTGCTGGTGCCTTCATCTTGGACTTTGGTCTTCCCAGTCTCCAGAGTTGTGTGAAATGAATTTCTGGTTTTGAGCCATCCGGTCTGTGGTATCCTGTTATGGCAGCTGTCAAAGAGGCAATCCCATCTTCAGATAGCAATGCCCTGTTATTAATACACATGTCTGTGATGTTTCCAAGGCCTAGATTTGAGGTAAATTAAAATTTTATATTGGATAACTCTTAATTATAAAAACAACAAAATTTCAACACAGTTTTTCAGCAAGTACAGAGAACATGTCTGAAAATGAGGAACTTTTCATCTATTTCCTTTATTTAAGACCTACACATATGAAACAGTGAACAATGTAAGATTTTGTGTATAAAACACAAAGACTACTTAAAGGACTTTATATAGACTGAACATATGTATATAACTGATTTAGGTCAGAAGAGAGGAAAATCAGTGAGATGTAGATGCATCAAAGAAGGCACTCACAGAGCCTTAAGTGGGTGGGAAGGGAGCACAGGACTTTGCTGAAGAGAGGAGAGATGGCCCTCCCGGTTGAACAAGTTTCATGGGCAAAGTTGCAGAAGTTGAAGTGAGTTTCAGGGAAGAACGCAAAGCAATAAGTAGAGGAAGGATATACATCAAGCAAGGCATCAAAAGTCAGAAAACGGAGTTTGTTCTGGGTTTTCAGGCAATGAAGGAAAGTGATAAAAATGGGGCTTAGGAAAGTTGGTCTGGCTGCAGCTTGGTGGGTGAAAAGTAGCACAGTGGAGGACTTTGTCCCATATTTGATGTGAAGCTTTGGAAGCATGGATAAGGAATGGAGGAAAGAAGAGGTAGGAGGCATTTCATTTTAAAAATAATAAAATAAGCCAAGTGTGGTGGATCACACCTGTAATCCTAGCACTTTGGGATGCCAAGGCAGGAGAATCACTTAAGGCTAGGAGTTCAAGACCAGCCTGAGCAACATAGCAAGACCCCATCTCTACAAAAAAAACAGAAAAATTAGCCAAGTGTGGTGGTACATGCTGGTAGTCCCCGCTACTTGGGAGGCTGAGACAGAAGGATTGCTTGAGCCCAGGAGCTTGAGGTTGCAGTGAGCCATGATGACACCACTGTACTCTAGCCTAGGTGACAGAGTGAGACCCTGTCTCAAAAAAATAAAATAAACCAGAGACTATTTTGGATAATGATGGATGGAGAGAAAGGATGGGTCAAAAAGTCTGAATCACCATGAACACGAATACCCCCATGATCACCTCTGTTACACATGAGACCCAAATTTCTTTCCAACCTGGAGTCGAAAACCTAATGGAACACAATGAACAACATATCCTCTCTCCCTTCAGAGAGAGAGGGATATTTTTTAGGCAACTGGCTCACATGATTGTGAAGGCTAGCAAATCCAAAATCTGCAGGGTAGACAGCAGGCCGGAGACTCAGGGAAGAATTGCAGTTCAATGCAGTTCGTGTTAGCCCTCATGGTCAGAAGGGCATCTGCTATCAGAATTCCCTTTTCCTTTGGGGAGGTCAGTCTTTTTTCAATGGAAGCCTGCAACTCCACCCACATTATGGAGGGTAATCTACTTTACTTAAAGTCCACTAATTTAAATGTTAATCTCATCTTTAAAATACCTTAATAGAAACATCTACAGTAATGTTTGTCCAAATATCTGGGTACTTTGGCCTAGTCAATTTAATACATAAAATTACTCATCACAATATATCTCGAATGAGCTCAGCATAGTAGGAAAAACCCAAAGAATGCTTTATACATTACATCAGGAGAAAAGATGCAAAGCCAGAGCTGGAACAGGCAAAATCAGGTAGTAATTCAACAATTCATCTGCTGCAAAGAGAAAGTGGGCTTGCCTGATGAAACTTCTTAATCACAATGAAAAAGGTGTTTGTCATTAGTGGTAATAAGTAGTAAGTATTTATAAGATCAAAAAGAATTCATAGTAAAATAAAGGGCAGGAAATATGCACTTAACAGTGGGATGAGAATAGAGAGAAAGTTGTTCTGAGGAAAGGTGAAGAGAGAGGCACAGGGCTGGTGTAGGTTAGTTAAGTGGTCAAAGTGTCATCTAACCAGTTCCATAGTTTTCCAGCCCACCCTGTATCACTTCTCAATCACTGGGACATGGTGTATTTATAACTACAAGGATTTCTGTCTGAAGTTCCTTTATCTTGACCCACATGAGATAATATCAGAATTACAGGGGGAAGGCAAGTGTTTCTGTCCCTCTTTTGTGCATTTTTACAAAGAGTAGGTGGCATTCATCATTCAAAAGATTTGAGGCCAGAGAGTAACCAAGAACAGACAAGGCCATATGAGACTGTGAGGAAGGAATGTCACCTTGGGTCCTGTAGTGGAGAATTGCATTAGTACAGGTATAGAATATGATCAGCATTTTAATCAAAGGGGCAGCTCTTGCATTGAAGGAAAGTGATATCTTAGCAGTCCAAAGGCACAAATAACCAGAGCATTTATAAATGGATTCAGAAACGTGGATACAAACTCCCATGAATAGTTTCCTTCGGTTTTTAGGCTTTAAAAAATGAAACTGCATTTGTAAAGGTGTCAGTAGATTACAAATTGCATGCAGTTGTCAGTTTTTAGAAGGGAAATCTACACAGGCAACTGAGCAACCTTCTGGAATTGTCATGCGCTTGTGCTCAAAGTGACAGGTCACAGCTGACCTTAAATATATAAGTCAGGAAAATGAGACTTCCATCTTTAAATAGATCCTGTTAATCTCAGAGAAAATTTAACATATTTTGACCACTGAGTAAACCAATAGATAAGAGGATTTTTAGTTTCTTCTTCCTCTAATTTTCTTCCTCAGCAATGAATGAGATAGAAAAATAGCAAGTCTCCATTGCTAGTTGGCAAGTTCTCTACATTGTCAGGTTAAGTAAAATCTTTGCCAGATCATGTGTTTTAGCAAGAGCTTTATGATATTTGAGATGTGGAAACAAGTGCTAATCCACAGAATTTTAATAATATGCTTACTAAATACCATCCAAAGTCAGCATTTCCAAAACTTGCCAAACATCATTGATAGAGCTGGAACAAATTAAATCATTTATAGAGAGGTTAATGGAGGTAAATTAATACGTCTCTTTATTTGTATTTATGTTTATTATTTGTTTTGAATGAGCACATGTTTATTGTTTGGGGTTTATAAAAATTATGTATATTTAAGGTATGAACATAATGTATTAATATACATATACACAGCAAACTGATTACTCCAGTCAAGCTAATTACCATTCTGTCTCTTCACTTAGTTACCTGTTTTGTGTGTGTGGTGAGAACACGAGATCTGCATATGTTTAGGAAAGTGTATCTCTTTATATTCTCAAATCAATCTTCATTCTGTAGGATGGCAAATTTCCCGCTGATTTGGCAGCTTTGCATGAGAGTTTGCAATAATTTCACAGAATGCATATCTGTGACATTATTGAATGATCTTCCAGTAAATTTTTTTTAACTTTGAAAGCCAAAGTGACTCAAGGGTACTAAGCAAATGATGTGCACCCCTTTTTATTTTAAGCACCTTACGGGTGTTAAATGTAAATAGAGGTAGTTGTACGTGATGCTTTACAATATTCACAAAACAATGCAAAAAATGTTACAGCTGGGCGACTGGGTGGCGGTGAGGAGGAAGAAGGC
Source organism: Avahi laniger (assembly GCA_963575035.1). Classification (NCBI taxonomy): domain Eukaryota; kingdom Metazoa; phylum Chordata; class Mammalia; order Primates; family Indriidae; genus Avahi; species Avahi laniger. Next base: position 19,510 of record CAUYSK010054916.1, on the reverse strand, counting down.
CAGAGGAAGGAAAGTGAGACAGAAAGAACAAAACCCAAATAACCAAAAGGGCCTTTTTAGGGTAGGAAATATTTGTTTCAATCCTAGGATGTGGAGTGCAGATGAAGAGGAGGTGAAGACCGTGGAAATAGACCAGGAGTGAATGGTACTGAGCACGAATCCCAGACAGGTGCAGGGGGACAGAGGGACTCCCCAGAAGGAAAGCTGGGCTGCAACTTGGACATTTTCCTGGAAGAGCTGACTTAAAAGAATAGCGTTTCATCAAGGACCTGGGGTGGGAAAGAGGACCTATTAGCTCAAGAAAAGGAGAAAAACTGACCTAATTAAGGGAAGCAAGCTCATCTTTTAAGGTGGGCAAAGCCAGACTGTTACTGTGCAGTGTACTTTAATCTGCTAACTTTCTTTTAACTTTCACTCGTGAGTCCCGCATTGCTCTAAGGGGCTGAATATTTTGAGTGGCTTCCCATGAAAATGACAGCTAGAACAGTAAGCAACAAGACTTTCAGCATCAGACTGAAAATCGAAAGATCCTCCCCCTCCTCCTGGGCAAGGGCAAAGGGTGAAGACCCACAGGGAGCCCTTGCTGAATTTCATCCCAGGTGAATCTTTTCACTGACCGTCCCTCCCAATGAGGCAAAGAGGAATTTTAGGCATAGCCAAAGACAAGCAGGAAACTAGTACTGCAATACCTAGGCCTTGACTGCTTTAATGTTCGATATAGAAAATGGAATCTGCTGCTTGGCAAGACTCCTCTGTGGGTGCCCTTAATTTCGGGCTAAAAACAGAAGAAAAAAATTATCATAAGAAAACTTTCTGTGATTTCATTATGTGTTAAAAGTCTCATTTGTGGAGCAATTGTATCCATTGTTTCATTATATACAAAAAGTATGAAACTCTCCTGTTCATTAGAATCATCTTAGGAGTTTTTGGTTTGTCTGCTTGTTTTATTTGTATTTGTTTTTAAGTTTACAGCCTTCATACACTAACATATTTCTCAATTGATTTCTCCCCTAGGCAATCTTATTTTTTTCATCTCGTTGTTAACATTTTCTGCTTCCTCCTATGAAACACAGGCTGACCAAGAGATCCAATTTGACATTTCATGCAGTTTATAGCAATATCACTGTAATGGTATCTTTCAGTCTTCATTGTTGATAACTACTTTGCTTGATAAGGACAAGTTATATTACAAGCGTCATTCTCTAAGGCCATTTTCCCAATGTCAAATTTTCTTCCCAAACTCATGATCTGCAATAAGGTATCTTTATGTAGATTCCCATCAAGATCTGAGCCTTCAGTGGCCTCACCTCCAATTCAACGCCAATTCGCCCAAGATTTCACAGACTTGGTTTTTTCCTTCATACTTTATTGTAATAATAATTAAGACCATCAATCCCCACTGGGATTTTTTTTTTCAACTCCTTAGAATCTTTTTTCATGAATTCCTGCACAGATCTTCCTGACTCTCTTTCTTCTTCCTCTTCACCTAATCTCAAGGCACCCTCTGTGCATGTGTAACGTGTAGCACCAAGGTAGGGCCAGGGTTAGCATGGAGTGAGTGAGGTACTAGCTTCAGGTACAGAATTTAAGGGGAGCCAAAAACTCAGGAATCAAGATAATATTTCAATGCAATCTTTCAAAAAATCAAAATTAGTACCAAAAAACTCACAATGGACATACATCAAAATTGTAAATGAAGATAACTATTGTTTGTTTTATGGCATTATTTGTGGCCTTACTGTGTGACAGGAATCGTCATTCCCAACCTGCCCACAACTCCTGGCCTGCAAGACCCTTGCAGCCCTCCACACGCAGGTTTATGGAGGTTCACATGGGCGCAGACAGATTGGGCAAGGTGGGGCTTCATATGGTGTCACATTTTTTTATCGTGGCACTTTTATTAACTTTTTTTCCTCCGTTCAAAATGTGGGAGAATATTTTTATAAATGTATATAGGGACACACACGTTCCCTTTTGCCCCAGGATCCAGTATGGCTCAACACAAACAGAACTAAGTCTCACTAAAACTGGGTTCTGTAAGTAGAACTGCTCTCCAAGCTTTGCCTGCCTGGCCAGATAAAGAAGTATCAGGGTTGAAATCATCTAGCAAACAACAGAAACAATACAGACAGGGGTATTTATGAGGATGACAAAAGGATTTGTTGTAAATTACTAAAGCATCATCTTAGATGAGAAATGCATTAATTTTTTATGTATTCACTGAATACATAAAATACTTTTCAGCAGACTTCTGGAATTTGCTTTCTATTCTTTCTGCCCTAATGACTCAGCCAGTCTACTGAAAATTACAGTCTTTGATCCCATCCCACCTGGAGAATGATGGCTACCTGTGTATATTCCCTGGGTTGGCCACGTGATTCTGCCTCTCTCTGCCTCCTCCGCAATCCCAGTGTGGTATTCTGGGCCCCTGTGCTCTCTGTCTACTGCATCCCCTCTGCCAGGGCCAGCATTTTAAAGTCCCTTTTTAGTGGGAAGGATCCCTTCCTTAGTTGATCCATATTAGTCAGAATCTAACCAGAAAACTGAAACCATTCAGATATTAGGTTACCATTTTTCTAGGCCAAAAACAGTTGAATATCAGCAATTTCAAATGGTACAAACTATTATTTACAAGAAAGGGAATTTATTTTTATTTTTACTTGACAAAATTGTGTATATTTGTCATGCACAACATGATATTTTGAAATATGTATACATTATGTAATGGCTAAATCAAGCTAATTAGCATATGTATTACCTCACATACCATCTTTTGTGGTGAAAACACTTAAAATCTACTCTCAGCAATTTTCAAGAATACAATATATTATTAATTATAGTTACCATGTTGTACAATAGATCTCTTGAATTTATTTCTTCTAACAGAAATTTTATATATTGTGATCAACGTCTCCTATCTCCCCACCCTCACCCCCATCACACACAGCCCATGGTAACCACCATTCTGCTCTCTACTTGTATGAGTTTGACTTTTTTAGATTCCACATACAGTGTAAGAGAGATCATACAATATCTGTCTTTCAGTGCCTGGCTTATTTCATTTCACATAATGTCCTCTAGGTTCATCCACATTGTCACAAATGACAGGATTTTCTTCTCTTTTAAGGCTGAACAGTATTCCATTGTGTATATGTACCACATTTTCTTTACCCATTCATTTGCTGATTGACACTTAGGTTGGTATCATATCTTGGCTATTATAAATAATGCTACAATGAATTTGGGAGTGAAAATATTTCTTCAATGTATTGATTTCATTTTCTTTGGATAAGTACTCAGTGGTGGGATTGCTGAATCACACAGTAGTTCTATTTTTAATTTTTTGAAAAACTTCCATGCTGTTTTCTGCAATGGCTGTACTAATTTACATCCCCACAACAGTGTGCAAGGGTTCCCTTTTCTCCACATCCTTACAGCACTTGCTATCTTTTGTCTTTTTGATAATAACCATTCTAACATGAGTGAGGTAATATCTCATTGTAGTTTTAATTTTTATTTCCCTGACTATTAGTGTTGTTGAGCATTTCTTCATATGCCTGTTGGCCATTTGCATGTCTTCTTTTGAAAAATGTCTATTCAGGTCCTTTGCCCATTTGTAATCAGATTGTTTATCTTTTTGTTATTGAGTTGTTTGAATTCCTTATATGTTTTGGATATGAACCCCTATATTTTTTATCATTTCATAGATTGTCTCTTCACTCTGTTTCCTTTGCTGTGCAGAAACTTTTTAGTTTGACTTAATGTTTTTTTTTATTATCACTTTCATTACCTGTTCTTTTAGGATCATATCCAAAAATTCATTGCCCAGACCAATGTCATGAAGCTTTTCCCCTATGTTTGCTTCTAGTAGTTTTATAATTTGAGGTCTTACATTTATGTCTTTAATCTACTATGAGTTGACTTTTTTGTATATGATGTGAAATGAAGGTCTGGTTTTATTCTTTTGCATATGGATATCCAGTTGTTTTAACACCAGTTATTGAAGAGACTGTCCTTTCCCCATTGTATGTTCTTCACATCTTTTTCAACAGTTTATTGACCATAAATGCATGGATTTACTTCTGGGCTCTCTATTTGATCCTTTGGTCTATGTGTCTGCTTTTATGCCAGTACCATGCTATTTTGATTACTGTAGTTTTGTAGTAGCTCTGAAGTCAGACATAATAGTATGATGCCTCCAGCTTTATTCTTTTTGTTCAAGATTGCTTTGGCTATGTGGGGTCTTTTGTGGATTCATACAAATTTTAGGATTGTTTTTTCTATTTCTGTGAAAAAGAAGTCTTTGGGATTTTGACAGGGATTGCATTGAATCTGTAGATCACCTTGAGTAGCATGGACAATTTAAAAATATTTTTCCAATCCATGAACATGGGGTGTCTTTTCACTTCTTTTTGTCTTCTTCAATATCTTTCATCCATGACTCATAGTTTTCAGTGCATAAGACTTTCAACTCTTTGGTTAAATTTATTCCTAAGTATTTTTTTTTTTTGTAGCTATTACAAATGGAATTGTTTTCTTGATTTCTTCTTTGGATAGTTTTTTGGGGTTTTTTTTGTTTTTTTTTTTTTTTTTTTTGAGACAAAGTCTCATTCTTTTGCCCGAGCTAGAGTGAGTGCCGTGGCGTCAGCCTAGCTCACAGCAACCTCAAACTCCTGGGCTCAAGTGATCCTTCTGCCTCAGCCTCCTGAGTAGCTGGGACTACAGGCATGCACCACCATGCTCAGCTAATTTCTTCTATATATTTTTAGTTGTCTGATTAATTTCTTTCTATTTTTAGTAGAGACGGGGTCTCGCTCTTGCTCAGGCTGGTTTCGAACTCCTGAGCTCAAACAATCCTCCTGCCTCGGCCTCCCAGAGTGCTAGGATTACAGGTGTGAGCCACCACGCCCAGCCTGGAGAGTTTGTTTTTAGTGTATAGAAACACTACTGATTTTTGTGTGTTGATTTTGAGACAAGGAATTTAATGCAGGGAACATGATACTCAAGGGGAGAAAGAGCCAGAAACCAAAAAGGAAAGAGAGATTACCCAGAGATTAGGAAGAGCAGGGCTCTTCTACTGCCCTTGGGCTAGAAAGACAAAGGGAGGAGACGGTATTACTAGAATCCAGGAGCCAGCTCACCTGAAGGAAGTTGGAAGCCTGCAATGCCTATCCAGTGAAAGCCATAGCTACAGAGGAGAAAGAATTGTTGCTGGAGCAGCCACTTGATGCACAGAGGGAAGAGGAGCACCTGCCTGCCATTGCCCCACATTGGCCAAACCCAGCCAGAAACCAGACTGTACAGAGGCCTTTGAAATGCAACCAACAGGGGTCAGCACCCCATTTCTATCTCCCTGAAACAGAGCAGAGTAAGGGACCAGCAAGGAATGACTCTGAGGGAAACCAGGCCTAGGATCAACTCAGAATCCAGATAAGGGGTCCCATTATCGAGTAGCAATATGGCACTTACAGTAACATCATTAAACGTTGCTCAGCCAGCATTAGCTGAAAGCTCTTTCTATCTGGTTACTTCATTGCCAATATTGTGGGACCCACAAATACACGGATCATTGTACTTCAAAACTGTCTCCTTATTTGTACTTAATTGAAAGCAGGAGATTCTCTCCTTATGTGCTAAGTAATTCTAAGGTTGCTGTAAGATTGCTTATTCATTATGCTGCTTAGTATTTTATTGAAACTGATAGATTTGGGTGCACCAGGGAAATATCTCCTTGTGCACCCAAATCTATCAGTTTCAATAAAGCACTAAACAGCATAATCACTTGGGATAGTTTCCATTTAACACTGACATCTTCTCAATGCAGTTACCCATTTTAGCTGCTCTTGAATTGAAGCAATTTCATTCTGTCTCTTTATACTAACTCTTATCCATTTTTTTGTTTTCCTCCTATGTCCCAGGGACCCTCTCTAGACAAATGAATGAATGGATGAGGGATGAGTGATAGAAAATGGATGGATGTTAATGATAATGATGATGTCCCTGGACTTTAAATATGGGAATGTCCCCCAGTCTTTCTTATGATGGTAGTGGGAACTATAAAGTGCTATGGTTGGGCCTTTTGGCTAAGATCAAGTGTGAAGTGTTATGGTTGATGCAGAGTCATAGGTGCGAAATGTGAACCTCCTCAATGTAGCATTTTATCTTAAAACCATAGTTAAAATGTTAAATTAAAAGTAGAAAGAAATGATTTGCTCAGAAAGATAGTCATTATTTGGACATTCTTTTCATTGCAGTTGAGGAGGGTTGTTTAAACATATTTTCTTTATTTGCATAGTGAATAACAATCTTTTACCTGAATTATTCAAATTTTCTTCTTAATGTTCAAATTCCCTCTGCATTCAGTCTTTGCAGGATGCCGTAAATCCTCCCCCGCACCACAACCTTCACTCTGCAATATGTCTTATAGAGCCGAATTTTTTATGACTTAATGTTATGTTAATACATGATTAGGCTATGATTTCTTCAAACATAATTTATTTCCCTTAATAAATCTTACAAATTCTTCAAAATCTTTTGTAAAATAAAAGCAGAAGAAATATCATGTTTTAAGTATAAGTGTCAATACCAAGTGCATGAAATTAATCAGGCATCTAATGCACTAAAGGCAGCTCAAGTGCTTTTTGTAGATCACTTGGAGATAAGTAATACTTAGAAATTTGGGTTTGAAATATCTCTAACTGGAACTATTAAAGTATCCCTTAAAAAGGCAATGTTTCTAAACTGTCTTTTAAAACTAGAAATTTAGAAGCAGTCTCTTGCATTCTTCCTTTCTTTGCACATAATGATTCCCTCTAGCTGATAGAATGTAATGTACTGTAGTAATATCTTCAAAATATGTATTTACAGAACCAACTTACAAAATGCTTTAAGGCATCAGTGATTATTTTAAGTGGCTGAAATACAACTATCTTCTACAACTATAACTTGGCAAAAGTCACTAAAAACTTACCAGTTCTCTTCCTATGAGAGATTTATACTCCATTAAAATGTAACCAAAAACTATGTTGACCAGCTTAGATTGACAACAACCTGGAAATTTAAACATGCTTTTTAACGTGAATTTGCTTTTCAACAAGTTCTTTAGCAGAAAAAAGTCATTTATTTTCCCAAAATGACACTCATTGATATAAAAGGAATTTTAAATGTTGCAAGAACGTTTCTAAAAAAACTTCAATGAGATCACGCTGTGCATTTTTTACTCATCAGAGTTCAAAGCTACTGCCTAAAGTTGAATTTTCTCGCCTTTAATTAAACTAGTTCTAAAGCAGAGTTCCCCCTTGGTGGACTTTACTAGATTTTTGTGTTAGCCATAAATGTTTGTGTAGCTTTTCTTTCCCAAGTCTTCACCAGCAAAATATAAGGAAAAGGAACCTGTGGATGAACAGGAACTAAGAGGCCTGACGGCAGAAGAAAAATGTTTTCCATCCTCCTCCAGGGCAGGGCAGGGCTGGGGCTGCATCACAGTGCTTCACCCCAAATTTTCCCATAACAAATTGTGGAACCTTTCCCCTTCCAGTGTTCTCAAACTTTTCCGCAAATCAGAATCTCCCAGAGAGCTTCCTAAAACACTGATTGCAGGGCCCTAAACGCAGCTGTTACTCATTCAGTAGGTCTGGGGTGGGGCAAATTTGCACTCTTAACAAACTCACCAGGGACTCTGATTTGGTGGGGGAAAAACTTGCAGAATCACTGCTTCGCCGTAATAGCTGTAACTATAATATAATTTAATTTGGGCTTTAACATTTTTAAAGCTCTTTCATGCCTTTTCATTTAATTAATTTATTTCTAAGCCATCCCATAAGATGCACCAGACAGCTGTTCTTCTTCTCTGAGATTATAAATGAGAAACATGGAGACTTCTCCTCCTGTGTTTTCTGTCTCAATGAATACAACCACCATCAATGAAAGTGCCCAGCCAGAGACCTGGAAGTTCCCAAGGCTCCTCTCACCCCACTCTCAGCCAGCCATGGTCCAAGTCCTGTTGATTTTTCCCTCTGTATTATGGATACCTCTCTCTCTTCCACTGCCGTGCCTTTGTGTATATTGTTTCCCTTTCCTGACAGACCTATACACCTCATGTTTAAATTTTTCTAGAAAAATGTTTCACAGAGTTTAATATATTAAATCAAGGAGGATTATCTTTTATACATATCTAATAATATTTTGTCCTCTTTTTAGTATTCATGAATCCAATTTCTCCTTCAAATTTGCACATTTTGTGGCATGTCTTTTTAAATGTTCACCGTGCCGTAAGTGTGTGATTGTGTCTGAAACTGTGTTCCTTGAAGCATGTTAGGCATGGTGGGCAAGCCTGCTCTTCAGGAGGCAACACGAGTAGCTAATCTCCCAGTACCATGTGGAATCAGATTCCCATTCTCATACTCGATTCAATCTGCTTTTTCCTATCACAGGCATTTTGACTCTTTGGCTCATTAATTTCAGCCCTGGCCTCACCAAGGCCTGGGTTTAACAGGGTGAGCTGCTCTTGAGAAAAAGTTTATTGCTAATAAATAAAATGACTCTTTTGTTGTGAAATTTTATGAGGAATAAAAAGCAAGGCTTTTGCTAAGTTGCCAGGCTCACTATTGTTAAAATACCCTGATGTAGTTTTCTTTAACTCAAAGTTTCTACAGCCTGTGTTTTCATTGTAAAAAGGATTCTCTGGACTCTTTCCTTGGCAATGACTCAAATCTCGGCTTTTGGACTTTCCCTAACCAAAATGGTAGCGGGGAAGACTTGCCTTTCCCAGCACTTGAAAATAGTTATACCACCTGGAAAATGGAACTTAAGGGTGGTTTGAAGATTCATTATCGAAAAGGCTGACCTTCTGTTTTATATGACGTGTTAGTACACCCATGTGCCCCTGATTGGCAGGTCATTGTTCTGCGCTAGAAGTAGCATTAATTCACAAAGGTTCAGCAGTGCCACTTCCTTGGAGGTCCCTCATCCCCACCCACCCCCATCCAGCTCTTCACAACCATTATTAGCTCTAGCACCTTGCTAAGCTACCAATTGTTCTTTGAGACCATGAGTATATCACCCCAATATCAGCCTTATTAAGGACCTCATCATTGATATTATATTAAGAGTTTATTAATCTTTCTATGCCTCAGTTTCTTTATATGCACAGTGGGGGCGATAGCTCCTTATAAATTGATTGTGACCTTTAGGTATGATAACATACACAGAAGGTGCTCAATAAATTGGAGTTATTGCAGTATTTTCAGTTAATGCACCTGAGGAAGGGAATATATTTCTCTTGTTTGTTGCTATTGCCCCAGTGCCTTGCAAATACCTGGAAGATGGTAGATATTCAATAATTTCTGTTGAATGAATACAAGAATGCATACATGAATGAATGAATGAAGTTCTGGCGAAGAGGAAAACAGCTTTTGGTACTTTCTTGTGGAAAGAAAATGGATATGTTAAGAAAACTGAACTTTAGTGCTGATCCTGTCATACGTTAATTTTGAGTAGGCTTTTAATTTTTCTGAGCCTGAGATGCTTCACCTATAAATGGGCAACAATACCCACCTTGCCTTTCTCAGAGGGGTCTTAATAGACACAAGTGAAATAAAGACTGAGCATATGGAAAAGAAACAATAGCACCATATGTCAGCAACAAAAGAGTATACTGGGACTTATTAAAAGGAAAGATGGAGAAAGCACAACAAATGCATAATCTTGGATGCAAAGACTTCCTGAAGCAGTAAAGCTGCAGTGCATGTGAATATAAGAAAGCCAGGAAAAATGGGACGAGATACATACAACACATGAAATAGAAGAGGGAGAGAACCAAGACAAAAAGCCAAAGAAATATTTGCATGCACTGAGTATTTAAGTAACTGAAGTTGAATCAAATAATGAGAAAAGTTTTGGTTTGTTATGTGAAATAAATTACAAATTTGTACACAATGTAAATATCTTTTATAGTATTTATTAAAACCTTTAAGGATCATAGTGGATAAAATATATGGAAGAACTTTGTAAGGCATAAAATTTTATTCCTTTGCAAGAGTAAAATTACTTGGTAATTTGTAATGAAACAAATTCTCACATTTAGTGAGAATAACATGAAGTCACTCACAACTTTGAGATTTGAAGAATTTAGAATTCCCAAAGACTCAAAACACTCTGAGAAAAATGGAAAACCGTAACACTTCACAGTTTTTTATTAACACTGCTAGAGCTTTAGTCTACCTTGAATCCTTTATGGAATGAAATAAGGTTTAAATAAATAAAATGTATGCTTAAGTCTTTAGCAGAAATCTTATTTTCCAAGTTCCTAGCAATTAGAAAAACTGTAAGAAGAGATTAATTAAAGCAATTTATAATCTTCTCTTTCATATAATTGGCTCTATTATGCTTTAAACTAAAAGAATATTACACACATTATTAATAATACCACAGGAGTTCTAGCTATTATTTATTATATGTTTTATATCTTAAAGTAACAGCTTGCCTTTAATACACCAAGAAATTTTTTTAAGTACCATTTCCTCAAATTTACTGATTCTGAATCCTGGCTACACATTAGAATTACCTGGAAAGTTTTTCAAACATACCCATTCAGGGGCCCTCTCTTGAGCTCCTACTTCAATTTCTTTGCAGAAAGGCCCAGGTATTGATAAAGTTCTGAAAACTCCCCAAGATTTTAAAATTCACCCAGAACAAAGAATCTCTCAGCCTTTGGATTTATGATCTCCAAATACCTCCACTGAATTCCATTAACTGCCTTTAGCAAATACCAAGGAAAAAATTTTTAAGGGTAAAATCATGACTCTCATTCAAATATAAAATGAACATATGTTGAAGATTTTATTTACCTCATTAGTTAATGAGAAAACCAAGTGAAGTATCACAAGAACAGAAAAACAAACACCACATGTACTCACCGTTAAATTGGAACTAAGCGATCAACACTTATGTGCACATACGGAAATAACATTCATCGGAAATCAAGCAGGTGGGAGCGGGGAGGAGGGAATGGGTAAATTCACATCTAACAAGTAAAATGCACACTATCTGGAGGATAACTTTGACTCAAATGGTACAAAAGCAATTTATGTAACCAAAACATTAGTACCCTAGTCATATTCTGAAAGAAAAAAAAAAGAATCCAAAGAACAGACCAAATATGAGCCAGGGATCGGCACACTATAGTCCTGTGGCCAAAATCCAGCCTAACACTTGTGTTTGTATAGCCTGAAAGCTAAGTAAGGTTTTTATGTTTCTAAATTGTTTTTAAAAAGCAAAAGAATTATAATATTTTGTGATGTGTGAAAATTATATTTAATTCAATTACATTGCCCATAAATAAAGTTTTATTGGTGAACAGCCATGTGCATTCATCTTCATATAGTCTGTGGCTACTTTAGAGCTATGACAGTATAGTTGAGTAGTTCTGATGGAGACCATCTGGCCTAGACAGTTTTAAATATTTACTATTTGGCCCTTTTTAGAAAAAATTTGCCAGCTCCTGATATAAGCAATCAGGAATGGTGATGTAAATTTGCAAACTGATGCAAAACTGGTCAAAATCTACCTGGCAATAAAATGTAATGTTGGAATTATCTCTTCCACAGAAAGAAAAGTTAATAGTATCTCCCTTTGACAAAATTCACTCGCATCTCTATGAACTGGAATTATTTGCATTACCATTAGTTTTGTATAGCTTATGGAGTTATAAAAATAGCTCAATCAGAGACAATGAAAAGCACAGAATCCTCTAAAATTAGATAAACCCCCAAAAGTCTGCTAGGTGATACTCAGCATTTTGTTGGAAAGATGTCCAGCCTGTTTCAAAGTCTTTCATCATTTTTCCTGACACAAACTAAACTACAGTAACTTTTTCAGGACATCAGAGATACAATCTGAAGATAACTCATTTTATTTCCGATATGCTTGGGTCATGACCCGACCCCTTATCTGTTTCATAACACATCTTCTCTGCCTGCTCTAGCGGCTTGGCACACACCAGTGACTGACCACCACTAACTGAACCCTGATTGTGAGCCTCCCATTCACACACCAAACCCAAATCCTTCTTGGACATGTTACGAAGTACTCTATGCAAGGAGCTGCCCGGGTGTAGACCCAGGCTCTGCCCTCAGGAGCATATGTTCCTGTCACAGGCACATCCAAGTCAACAGAGATACTTTATTTTAGGTCTGATTCACCTGTGATCCTATAACTTCCTACCATCCCGAAAGAAAATGCATCATTCCTGTAAAATTCTTACCCATACTCTGTTTCTTTCATTTACTGATAGAAAAACAAGTCTGCATAGAAACCAAGGCTCTTAACATCCTCTAAAATGTATCTTTGACATTTTTAAATTTTTAATTATTATGGGTATATAATAGTTGTATAGCTTTATACGGTACATGTGATGTTTTGATACAGGCATAAAATGTAAATTAATCAAATCAGGGTTATTAGACTATCCTCAGGCACTTAATATTTCTTTGTGTTAGGAACATTCCAATTCCACTCTTTTAGTTATTTTAAAGTATACCCTAACTTATTGTTGATTATAGTTACTTTGTTTTGCTATCAAATATTGTTCATTCTATGTATATTTTTACCCATTAACCATCCCTATTTTTATCTCTCTTTCCCCACTACCCTTCCCACCCTCTGATAACCATCATTCTACTCTCTATCTCTATGAGATCAGTTGTTTTTAGTATTTAGCTTCCACGTATGAGTGAGAACGTGAGAAACTTGTCTTTCTGTGCATGGCTTATTTCACTTAACATAATGTTCTCTAGTTCCATTCATATTGTTGCAAATGGCAGAACTTCATTCATTTTTATGGCTATGTAATATTCCATTGTGTATATGCACCACAATTTCTTTATCCAGTCATCCGTTGATGACACTTAGGTTGATCCCATATCTTGACTATTGTGAATAGTGCTGCAATAAACATGGGGGTGCAGATATCTTTTTGATATACTGAATTCCCCTTCTTTGGATATATACCTAGCAGTAGGATTGCTGGGCCATACGGTAGTTCTATTTTTAGTTTTTTGAGGAACCTCCATACTGTTTTCCATAATAGTTGCACTAATTTACACTCCCACCAACAATGTATGAGAGTTCTGCCTTCTCCACATTCTCTGCGAGCCTTTGTTATTGCTTGTCTTTTTGGTAAAAGGCATTTCAACTGGGGTGAGATGATCTTTGACTTTTAAATCAACCTTATTTTCACTTAAACTTTTGAATATTTGTTGTAATTAAGAAAATTCTCATTAAACATACCTTTGGTGTTTTTATGATATTCTTGTGAAAACATTTGGTAAACAATTTTTCTAATTTGTACTGTGATGTTTGTACTATCTCAAAAACAGCTCTTGTTTTGATCTTTGCAGTTCACAGTCAAAATCTTTTAAGGTCATTCTCTAAAGAGAATACCTTGAAGCCAGACAGCATCTCCAACATACACCACTTTGATTTCTAGAAATAATCACAGCTTGCGGTTCTTCAAAATACAAATAATTACACTTGCTAATTTTTGCTTTCTTATATCATATTTGGCTTTGCTACTCACCACATCCCTGAAATAGGCAGGGCAGATCTTATCAGCCTTCTTTCAGAAATGCAGATCAATCAGCTAATGAGAGTGAAGTCTCCCTTCTATGCTTCCCAAAGCACCCTAGGCATCCTCTCTCTTATCAGTTGGCATTCTAGCAATTAGACAGGTGACACTTGAAGACTGAAAGTTCCCTAAAAACAAAGACAGGTCTGTTGTGTTCACCACTCTAGCCTCAGCAGTGTAGTGAAGTAGGTTCTGGAGTCTACTGTGCACCCTGATTTATGCTGAAACCCCAACCCAACCACTTGCAACCTTGGGCAAATTACTTCTCCTCTCTCTGTGCCTCAGTTTCCCATTTGTGAAAGGGTCATAACAGTACTTATCTCATAGGGTTCTTGTGAAGATTGAGTTAATATATACAATGCTTACAACTGTGACTGGCATGTACCAAGAACTCAAAAAATGAGAGCCGTTATTATAACCTAGCAAAATTTCTAGCACAAAGTCAACATGCAATAAATATTTGTTAAATGAATGAATGATTAAGTGAAGTAAAAGCAGAATTATCAAATATTCAATATTCCAAATCCAATACCATTTTTCTCTCCTTCCATGCTCTCTTGAATATACAGAAAGCTTAATTTTAGAAAAAAGAAGGATTCTAGCAAACTATGAAACACTGATTCCACTGATTCTCTATAAAAATGATCATTGGATTAACTAAAAATTTTCTCTTCTCTTTAGTCCTTGGCTTTAAGCCTAGGTACCTATAAAATAACCCTAAGTGTGACTCTAGCAATTGATTTAAATTACCATTTTATGCTGGCACATAGGAGGTATTCAATAAATTTTTGAAGAATGATTGATTTAGAGAATGAATGAAGAATGCACATATAATTTGGTAAAGTTAGAGTTCAGAGCAGTGTGAAAAACAAAATGTACCAGGTAATTAAGGAAGGACACAATTTTATTCAGACTATTGAAATAGTGAGTGTTTTGGGAAAATCCAGGGACAGTGTAGGAAAACCGCCCCCCAAACTGAGATGGAATAGAGAGACCAAAGAATGACAGACTAGTCCGTGATGAGTTAGGTGAGTTTATTAGAGTTACTTACAAGGGCGCTTGCTCCTGGGCGGCGCAGAAACTTCTTCCACATGAGCTTTCTTGCTAGCAAAATTCATATCTGCCCGCCTGTCCTGTTGCCTTAAATCGCCTCCCAGTGAGTGACACAGAGCTTTTACATTGTTTTCATTGTTTGCACAATGAAACAAATCAAGCATGCTCTTGTGCCATCATCATGAGCCTTCATACAACCCATGCTATGTTAACGATATTACAATTATCCACTAGGCGGAGATTTTAGCATTACAATTAGCTAAAGGGCACTGCAAGAGAGCTAAAGCAGATCTAAAGCAGTCAGGGCTGGTTTACACTGGTTGCCTTTGCCTCAAGAAATTGCTGAGGCCCATCCCTTGTACCTAGGAACCATCCTTTGACATTTGCTTAATCTACTTTGTAACAATTTTTCTTGGGCACCCTAAACTGGCATAGCACACTATTTCTCTTTGTGTGGTAGGAAACTTACATTTTTCCTTCATGAGAATGTTCATTAAAGAGGAATGTCTCAAAGTAGTGGGTTTTATAGAGACAGGTAAACAAGGGGGCTATCCAGGGGTCTCACAGGAATCATGAGAAAGAGTGGAAAGCAAGTCTTAACTAAGCCATTTGAAGAAAGGTGGTTCTTTGCAGTTAGCCCTTTGCTTCCCAGAACAAAAAAAGGTGAGAGGATTTCAGAAAACGAAAGGGTTGAGGGGATGGGATTCTTAATTGTAGCTATTCTCAAGCCACACACATGAAGTTAAGTACTGTCAGCAGCAATTCTCAATGGGGGCGATACCTGCCTGTGGGTTGTATGCATTTTCCAGATTGGCAAGGGGAGGAGGGCACTTTCTGGTTGCTATTGCTGCAAGAATGGGAGGACACTGCTGATACATAGTTGAAAGAGTTAATTCTGCAATATGCAGGACGGTACTGCACAGCAAAGAGTTCATCTGCTTCCAACAAGACTTTCATGTATATTGGGCGGCATTCATATATATGAAAATAAAAGCTACAAATTGCCAAGCCTAGGCCTTAACTCCTATTAAAGTGAAACTTTTTTAAAAGGTAAAATCATGACTCTCATACAATTATAAGATGAATATATTCCAAAGGTTATATTTAACAAACTAATTAATGAACAAACAAGTAAGAGGTGACAGTGTGGAGGAGAATTTAAACAACACAAAATCAGCCATCAGAAACGAGGAAATAAATGTACAAATAGATACAAAATTGGTCAGTATCCTCAGAGAAATAATCAATTATATTCCACCTGATGAAACTCCTTTGCATTTCTATGGGTAAGAATAATTTGCATTACTGTAAGTACTCTACAAGTAAGAGCTTGCAAAGACAGTAAAAGGCGCAGGTCTTTATAAATTGGATGGCCTGGAAGGTGTGACAGTGACGACACGAGTGTTCCACAGTTTTTCCCCAACACTCCTTTTTTTTCACATAAATATAATTCATGAAGCAAAATATTAATTAAACCACAATTTTCTAGGATGCAACTAACTCATAAGTTAAGGGGAGATTGGATTTTGTTTTGTTTGAATTTAACTAAGAGTTAATCATAATTTCAGAAAATCACTTGCTTCTCTTAAGACAGTGGAGTCATGGTATTTATGTTGCCAATACAACATCTGAATCAGTCTGCATTCGTAGCTGTGAAATCCACAGTGGTATTTTTAGATATTTACAGATAAGTACAAGCATCTAACTACTTTATTATGTATTATGGTGTTGTAATACTTTCTGAAATACATATTATGTTATTATAAATTATTTTCCTTTTATTTCTACTTTATGTTACAGTTGCAACAATGCATTGATTGTTTTGAAATTGGGTATTATCTAGGTTATATTCTTGATTAAGCTCATTTCAGGATCATAAAGGGCGCATTACAAAATATTTGTTATAAAAAAGGGGTATTGTGGGGATTGGGGTGGGAACACCAGACATGGAGATTGCCTATTACAACCTAGATTAGGTAAATCCAAGTCAGAGTGGCAAAACCAATACTAGAAATCACATTATTGAATGTATAATCTGTGTCTGTCTCTCTGTCCTTTTTTCTACCCACTCTTTTCCTTCCTGCCATAAATACAAACATGCGCCCTATTCTAAAAGCTTCCCTGTAAATAAGAAGTTGATGTCCAGTGTCCCCACTGAAGATCAGAATACTGATACGGCATTCATCTCAGCATATTTTACATAAATTATGACGCATTCTTATAAAATATAGAAAGATATGTTTTAAAATAACTTTTCTAAACCAAAGAAAGATTCTTTGTAACATTCTGATAGAAGCCAGAGTCAGAGACTGGCAGACTCAAAACTCTGTAATGCCGGGTTTTTGAGGGTTTCTATGTGTTTTGTTATCTATTGCTGCATGTACAGTGACCCCAAACATAGTGGCTTAAAGCAACAATAAACATTTATCTCTCTCAGAGTCTGTAGGTCAGAAATCTAGGAGTGACTTAGTTGGGTGGTTCTGGCTTAGTCTCTCATGAGGCTGCAGTCAAGATATTAAACAAGGTGACAGTGTCCATAAGACTTCACGGGGTCTGATGGATGCACTTCCAAGGTGGCTTACATAGCTGGCAAGTTGGTTAGAAGAAGGCCTCAATCCTTCCTCACATGGGTCTCTTCATATAGCTTCTGGAGTTTCCTTACAACATGGCAGCTGACTTCCTCTAGAATAATTGATTCAGGAGAGCAAGGTGGAAAAAGTAATACCTTTTTATAATCTAGCCGCAGAACCATACATCATCCCTTCCACAGCATTCTATTGCATAGCCCCGTGCAGTGTGCGAAGAGCTATGTGGGGATGAGAACAGCAGAAGGTAAGGATCAGCATGACCGTCTCGGAGGCTGACTACCAAACCACATAATGTTTCGTGTTTCTTGCACAGTCTCAAATTTACATTTTATTTTAATCTTTATAATTTTCTCAGGCACATATGAAGTTATTAATAGAAGAATATGTTGATTATTTTTCTTTGAAAATCAGACCTGGTAAAATACAATCTTTTCAATAATATGGGAATAAATAATTCAGAAGCCACCCACAGTTGAACTATTTCCACATTGTTAAAAGCCACAACATCACTACATGTCAAATTCATGGTATAATTACTTCATTTGTCTCAAAATGTTTGTTTCTTCAGAGAAGACAATCACAAATTTTATTTAGGCCACCAAGAAACCAGGGAAAGACATAGATAGGCTCTTTTTCCAAATGCATACTCACAATTTCCTCACATGGATGCTGATTCTAAGTTGCAAACAATTAGAGATCATGTTTTTCAAAATGAAGACAGCAAGTAATAAGACATGATATGGCTCTGAGCACTATAGTTTTTATATTATATGAGGTAGTGCTTAAGTCTAATAAGGTTTCACAGATTTAACAATTTGGTTTAGTGAGGGAAATAATATAATAAATTAGCCTGGAAAAAAATGTGCCTTGATACATAAGAAGAGGAAAGCTGCATATTAAAAAAATAGACATGTATATGTCATTCTACTCATGACCACTAGTTAAGGTGATGCCCATATTTGTAGCCTTGGACCTCCTCTCTTAATTACTCATTTTAATCACTTAGAAAAGATATAACTAGACAGATACTTCAAGGACTCCAAAAGTTCACATCAAATAGAAAGTAAAGAGTATATAATCAATTGGAAGTTTATAAAATGGCTTAGGGTAAATGGAGACTTTTTTAAAATTTCCTTTGTGTAGTATCTAGAAAAACAGATACCAAATAGATAAGAGTTTCCTTTCATCCCATTATCAATCCTGCTTCCCAAGATTCTAAGAGTGGATTTTAAGGCCACAATCTCATAGAAATAGCTAACTAACATAGTAAGAAAGCCCAATGTAGTTTCCCAGGGTTTCAGAATTAAATTTTTTACCAGTTTCAGTTTTACTCCAGATGTTATTTTAATGTTATTAATAAGAAAAAAGGATAGTAGTAAAATATTGTTCTTCTGTAGTGGCTCTGTGTAAGATCTTTACTTAATATTGATCTATATACACTTTTGAAATTTCACAATTATCCCAAATAACCAAGGAGCTTTTTTTTTTTTTTTTTTTTTTTTGAGACAGAGTCTCGCTCTGTTGCCTGGAGCAGAGTGCCCTGGCGTCATTCTAGCTCACAGCAACCTCAAACTCGTGGACTCGAGCAATCCTACTGCCTCAGCCTCCCGAGCAGCTGGGACTACAGACATGCGCCACCATGCTTGGCTAGTTTTTTCTATATAGATTTTTAGTTGTCCAAATAATTTCTTTCTATTTTTAGTAGAGATGGGGTCTCGCTCTTGCTCAGGCTGGTCTCGAACTCCTGACCTTGAACGATCCACCCACCTGGGCCTCCCAGAGAGCTAGGATTACAGGCGTGAGCCACCGCACCCTGCCCAAGGAGCTATTTTTTAATTGACGAATAAAAATTGTATATATTTGCCGTGTACAATATGATGTTTTGAAATATACATACATATTCAATTTTTGATTTCTTTTATTTTTATTTCTGCATATTATGGGGGTACGAATGTTTAGATTACGTTACCCTTGCCCCCCCCAGTCAGAACTTCAAGCATGTCCATCCCCCAGACGGTGCGCATCGCACTCATTATGTATGTATATACCCATCCCCTCCTCTTCCCTCCCATCTGCCCAATGCCCAATAAATGTTATTCCTATATGTGCACTTAGGTGTTGATCAGTGAAACCAATTTGCTAGTGAGTACCTGTGGAGCTTATTTGTCCATTCTTGGGATACTTCATTTAGTAGAATGGGTTCCAGCTCTATCCAGGAAAATACAAGAGGTGCTATATCACCATT